>VZUH01004661.1:74343-88871 GCA_013401175.1 Xiphorhynchus elegans
AAAAGAGGGCTTGTTTTAAAAGATATGATGCTGCCATAAAAATCATAAACTCACTTCAACCTAAAAATTATCTACCAGTTATTATTTTTTACATTTACCCTGGAAATGCTGTCAAAACTTCACAACTGTGCAACTGAGACGTGACTAAAGACATCAGTGTTACCTATGCAAATAAAATCACTGTAACAAAAGTCCAGAAAGTACTGACATTCTAGGTAATTGTTCTAAGAATTTCTGTGGTGATTATCTTAGGAATCATTCACTACTCTACAGATTAGATCCTGAGCCACCTGCCAGCCCTATTTCCATACAAATTGCTTTACTTTGCAGAGCTGGCAAAGTGATGACCTCAAAGCCCTGCAATGGCACTGCAGGGCTGCACGGCACCAGAGCACCAGCAGCCAACTTACAAGGCTGTTTAAGAACACCAAAAAGCACCTTTTGTAAACTATCAGGCACAGACAAAAATAGAATCGCAGCATAGCAAAGCACAAACCCAATATAATTTAAAAGAATAAGCTGAATCTTACCCCGTTTGGATTTTCTGTTGTGATGTTTTTATTTTTCAGCTTTTTCTGCAGCAGTTTGGTTTCATACTCTGGTCTGGGATGCTCCTGGGGAAAACAAACAAATAAACAAACAAGCAAACGTGATTACAATTAAGGGGAAAAAAAACCCCAAATTCTGGTCACTTATTCACAATCCAAGGCATCAAGATGATTCAACCCCACAGCACCTTTTGGACTAAGAGGATCACTGCCTAGAGGTATGTGACACATTATAGGATGCAGGGGAAAAGCATATTAGGGATTACACAGAACTTACTATGGGAAGCTTGTATGAGGAGACAAAGGTGGGGAAGGGAGGGATTTAAGTCACCTGGAGGGGGAACAGCCGTGAAAAAAATAGCTGGATAAGGGCTAAAAAGTGCTGGTCACCTACAAATAGATTGGTGGTCTAACCTACAGCACCTGGAGCAAGTGAAGGTGTGAGGCTGAGTATGTAAGTGCTAATGGAGGTCAGGCTGATCACCACCACAGAATCACAGGATATCCTGAATTGGAAGGGACTCACGAGGATCTTTGAGTACAGATCACACTTAAGGTGAAGGGTGTCTTGGCATTGTTAGCACCCTGCTCTGTCCAGCTGAGCCAATCTCAGGGCTGAGCTGGAGTAGCCAGCAAGCGAAGTGCAAGTCCCTCGGGGTGAGACCATGGTGGAGATGGGTACCAGAGGGACCAGGAGAATCCCAGCCAACCACCAGAGAGACCACAGGGTCTGGGGGTCTCTAGGAGGGTGATGCACTGGGGTGTAGGCGTGTTTTGGCTGCTGGGGGGGCCAGGAGAGTCCCAGGCAGATCTGGGAGAGGAGATGTGTGTGTGAGAGCACCTGGAGAGGGGATGTAGCATTGTGGGCTTGTACCTCTGAGTGCCACCAGCTGGGGAGACTGGGGCCCAGGGTCAGCTACTGGGCAGAGTGGGTGAGCCCAGTGGCTGGGGGGATCTGCACTGTGTATATTCCCCCTTGTTCTGTCACTCCAGGCCCTTGGAAATTGTTTCTCTCCATCTTCCCTGTGAGATCCCTTCAGGCACTGCAAGGCCACAATGAGGTCACCTCAAAGTTTCTCTTCTCCAGGCTGAACAATCCCAGCTCTCTCAGCCTTTCCCCCAAGCAGAGCTGCTCCATCCCTCTGATTTACTTGGTGGCCTCCTCTGGGCAAAACGTGGGACTCCAAGACACAGTGAGGCGCAGGCAAATTCTCACATTACTTAAGCTGATCAGCAGCAACAATGGCAGCAAACAGGATGGGGAAGGACAAAGAGACAACTGTAAGTGTTTAGAGATGCTGCAGTCAACATCTGCGTCTGGATGTTTTGAGAGTTTTCACCACATTGTTGATTTGCATTATTTTGTATCAGGCTCCCTTAGATGAGGTACAGAGGTCAGATGTGAGAAACATCTTCAGAATTTAGAGGTCTAATGACACAATGGGAGCACCTGCAGGCATAGGTTGGCTTTTTTCCTTTTTTCCTCTTACTTTCTGCTAAGCAAAGCATTCTGAGCCTCCAGGGAAAACCTCCAGACGTCTGAGCAACTTCTGAAGACTGACATGACTGGAAACGGGGTGAGAAGATAAATGCCAAGCAGAACGTTGCACTGTAACTTACTTTTTGCTATTGACAGTTTTGTTCTGAGTGCACACTCTGTTCAAATTTGGTCAAGTTGTGTTTAGTTTTCCTAGTAAGATATTTCATTATCCCTTTCAAGTGCATTTCATGCACCTACATCAGGATGAGATGTCTTTGCCGACTCTGCCAAGTCACTTTACCCTTGACTGAACAGACCACAGAGCGTTCTGGAATGCAAGTTTCTATATATTCCTTTTATGAGTATTTTGCACAAAATATTTCCTTCCAGTCCAGACTTAAGAGATATTTGACCCATACATACATGGATGTGAAGGGACAATTCCACTCAGCTGTAAAGAGAGCATGATTCAGAATAAATTCTTTGTCTGAAAATGGGAAGAGTTCTACACTTAATAAGCTAGAAATAGTTGTGATGACTTCAAGAAGGCCAAATGTCCATGTAGGGATAAATATGAATCCCACGATGCTGGAAGTTTGCCAGTACAGCTGCCAGACACTTATTGAAAACCATGTGAGCCAAGGTACTTTGAGGCCAAATGAGAGCTCAGAGCAGAAAAACGATAATTCCCATTCTGAAAACAAAGAGCCAAATCGTGAAATTTTTACTCAGGCAAAACTCACATTGACGTCAGTGGGAATTTTCCCTGGGAATGATCTCCAGGATTTGACTGAAACATACACATGTGTATCCAGTATACATGGCAAATTCTGGCTGCGTAGGTAACAATCCAATTTGATAAGAATATAAAATGTGAACTGATCTCTCCTTAATTTCTTTTTGATTTAGGAAGAACGTGCTAATAGAATCTTACAAAGCATGCATGACAAACATATTGGATTTATAAGAAGAAAAGGAAAAAAAAATAGAACTTTAGAAACTCTTCCAGATTGACAGACCAAAGGAGTTACCATCAAAAATAAAGAAAAAAGCCATATGCTTAAAGTGAAAAAACCAGTGCAAATTCCTTGCATCATCCTAATCTGCTGAGCACAAGCAGAGCAGCAAATCAGTGCACACTGACAGGGAGGAATTTATTTATTTCCACAAATAAAAATTGGAGTGAGCCAGGTGCTGCCTCAATGCAAGGTGGAAATTTGGAATGAAAGAAAGGACAGCCCAGCTGTTCTCTGCTGTAAAAGGGTTAATTATTACAAATCAAGGATTAAAACCCTCTTTTTTTATATGATGGTGATGACACATTGGGTGTTGGGGTGAGAGGTCTAAGGAAGAGTTTGTCATTTACACAAATGATCTGTTCAGACTGTCCCTCTAATGGGTTGTTCATCCAAAGAAAAATTGCGTGGTACCTCAGCATGGGGTCAGTGGTAGATGTCCACAATCTTTTTAGTCCCAATCACTTATACCATACATTTGATAAATGCAAAATCAAAACAAAAACTTGAATAAATCACCTAACATTATCACAAGTTTAGGGGTGTTAAAAGAGAAAAGCCACTAAACAAGTCCACAGACACTCAGCTATCAAAGGTACTCTGAAGCAGCACAAAACTGGAATTAAAAGAAATTATAAAGTCTATTATAGGAATATATTTTCCAGACAGATAGATAGAACTAATTCTTTGCTCTCATTGAGCAAGAACAGTGGTAGTGCTTTGGGGAGCTTTTATGAACCCTTAGGCTGCAACCAAAAAACACAAATGCTGCCATTTCAATGTGAGATAACATATTTGTGGACAACTGTAGCAGAATTTAATATAATTTAATTTTGTTCATTACACAGTTCAAATCCAACTTATTTAAATACTCCTGTACTGGTAAATGGAAATGTGTGAATCATAGAATCATGGAATGGCCTGGGTTGGAAGGGACCTTAAAGCCCATCCAGTTCCAACCCCCTGCCATGGCCAGGGACACCTTCCACCAGCCCAGGTCACTCAGAGCCCCATCCAACCTGGCCTTGGACACTCCCAGGGATCCAGGGGCAGCCACAGCTTCTCTGCCCAACCTGTGCCAGGGCCTGCCCACCCTCACAGGGAGGAATTTCTTCCCAATATCCAATCTAACCCTGCTCTCTGTTAACAAAAGTAAATGAGAGCACATTGATAGGTCTGGTAAAAGAAAAATAGAAGAGGAAAATCAGGTAGAGCCCCAGGATATTGTGGCAGACCTCTGGATCAACAGTCTGGGAATGAAAAAATGTAATGGCACATCTTTACCAACTTCTTGGCAAGCAAAAGAATTATCACCTGCTTTGGTTCTTACAATCTACAACTGAAAACATGTTTAAAGTTAGTCCTCAAGTGTAATTTTTCAGTGGAGCAACAGACCTGGGGGATAACATCCAAATTTCAGCCTTCCTTTCCCAATTATCCTAATAAAACTCTCATCCTCCTAAACATAGGACTTAAGCAGAATGTTGAAATTAATTGATTAGTATATCAGGGCTACCCTAGGATCATTAAATAATTAGTGTTAATAGGAATTTAATTAAAGTGAGAGAAAATTCAGTAGAAAGAGTGATGAAACTCGAGGAAAGATAGAAATGAAAGCATACAAGGAGTTCCAAAATATTTGGAAACATGGAAAATTAGAATAAGTATAGGAAAAATGTGAGATAACGCATCTGGGGAAAATAATCCAAAGATCTCATTGGCACAAGGAACCCAAGAATGTAGAGAGGATGAAAGGAGAGATTTGAGACAAGACAAAACGTTGTAGCTACAAATTCCCCTATTACCATTACTGGCCATTTTTTCCCAAGAGCACTACACAGTTATTTTATTAGAGTCTCCTCCTTCGTTTTTAAGCAAACAAAAATGTCTTGCACTTGGTGGTTTAGCAGATACCACTAAAAGTTCAGACAAGGAGTCTGCTCCTGTAGTTTGCAAGGTGGAAGAAAAGGTGAAAACACCAAACTCATCAGATCCCAAAGAATTTTGAAAACATAGTAGAAAAGATCAAGTTAAACCAAGATGCAATGAGAAGAGAATGGGATGCATATGTAACCTTATTTAATGTCACAATGTCAGCTTCCCATTTAATTCTATATTACCCAAACTACCTTCCTCATTACTTTATCTTAACTCAACAGTAATCCACAGTGCTCTTAAAGGAGGAATGACACTTTGGGAGTGAGTAGAGACTCCTTAGCATTTCAGTTAGTGCAGGCTTTCTGTCCATTTGACTTCCAAGTTCTGTTCCAAATTCTAAAATTTCATCTTTTATAGTTTTATTTCTATTGCAGTTTACACAGGGTGGTCAGCAAAATGAGATAAAATCTCTCCCGCCCAAGAAAACTGAAGCAGAGACATCCTAGGTCCTAGAAATACAATTTCTGTAGATTCCCCTCTGTACTCCTTCCCCAGCTCCTTCCCAAGCAGAAGGGTGGGATTGTCCCACCTCTCTCACTGTTTTGTCGATGGCCATGCCCTTTATTACACACCCTGAACTCTGAACAAATGCACAACCTGTTTGATTGGGTTACACAGTCACACATCTGGGGCAAGACGTGTTGAGGGGAAGAATTTCTTCATGGAAAGGGTTGTCAAGCATTAGAATGGGAGGTGTTCAAGAAACAAATAGATGTGACACTCAGGTCTAGGTGACAAGATGGGGATTGGTCGCGGGTTGGATGTCTTTTCCAACCTTAATGATTCTGCAGTTCTCTGAGTGTTTATGTGAGTATTTCCACGGCTTTGTCTGTTTTTCTGGTTCTGGTCTGAGTTTGTTTTGGTTTTTTCCCCTCTCCCGTTTATTTATCAATCGCTTTTCAATGCAATTATGTGTTTCCAGTTAGTGCCCAGTGCTACCTATTATTTTTGTGGCTTTCAGATGCACAAACACAAATGCTTCGAGTCTGTACAGCTGCCAGCAGCAAATATGCGTGTAAGCCTTGGGGAGTCTCCTTTCTCAGACTGCCATTGCCAAGATATTTACAAATAAATGGACTAAATTAGTCTCTCGTGTGACTCTTTTGAAGCAAAAGATTTGGCCCCGTGTGTTTAAAGAAAGTAATTTACTGAAAAGTTTATAGTCGAGAGTCCACAAAAATTACACTGAAGGCACTTTATTCAATTTATTTCAATAATATTATTCTCATAAAGTACTTCTCAGCTCTTCAACTTTTATGATTGTTTTCCTCTCTGATTTCGTTCTGTAACTTCTTTTCCTAAAGAAATTGATAATAAATAACTTAACTCCATCTAGTCTTATAACTGTTAAACCTCCTGAACTTCTTTCTTGTCTCTTTCTTGCTCTGCTAAATGATCCTGTGCATTGCACTTGTGGCTCCTTCTGGCCTAACCCAATCAGACACAATTTTCCATTTTCCAATACAATTTTCGACACTTGCAAAGAATTCACCACCACTGAAACCTGGTCCCAGAATTTCCTGCAATCAATTTTACCCTCATCCTCATTAAAGTCATGAATAAATGGTGAATAAAACCTGATTTAACTTTTGTGGGTTTTACAACAAAAAGTACCAAGAACTGACAGCAGAAGACATGGTGTATGACATTTCCTTAACAGATCATGTCACGAGACATTGTTCTTCAAAAATGAGCTGTATGAACTAGAAAATATTCAGAAAGGAACAAGAATAAGCAGACATACAGCAAATCCTTCCACTACCTGAAGGGAGCCCACAGGGAAGGTGGAGAGAAACTATTTCCAAGGGCTGGAGTGACAGGACAAGGGGAATGGGTTCACACTGACAGAGAGCAGGGTTAGATGGGATATTGGGAAGAAATTCTTTACTGGAAGCACTGGCACAGGTTGGGCAGAGAAGCTGTGGCTGCCCCTGGATCCCTGGGAGTGTCCCAGGCCAGGTTGGATGGGGTTCTGAGTGACCTGGGACAGTGGAAGGTGTCCCTGCCCATGGCAGGGGGTTGGAATGAGATGGTCTTTAAGGTCCCTTCCAACCCAAACCATTCCATGATTCTAAAAAAATATTTAAGAATCAAGACTGAAAGAGCTAGTTCAACAGGGTGACAGAGAGATATGATATTATGTTGGTTTATTGAAAGAGGGCAGAAGTACTCCCTGTCTTTATCTATAAAAAATGAGATGGAAAAAAAAATTTAAAAAAAGGAGAAAAAATTAACATGTAGCAAGGAGATTTTTTAAAAAAAACCCACCCCAACCACTAGGAAAAATATTAGCACTGCAGATAGAAAAGCATTAGAATAGATTACCAAGGGAGAGATTGAAATCTCCCGTGTTGGAGATTTAAGAACAAATTTATTTAAAAACAAATGAGATAAACATCTCTTCATAATGGTTTAAGTAGAGTTGATCCTACCATACACAAGGGATGGCTCTTCAAGGTCCATTGCAGCCTTATTTTTATGATTTTATGTTCCTAATTCTCAAGCTTGTGCTGAGATTTGTCTGGCACTCCTTCACTTGTCATAAACAAAGGATTCTTCCTGATCCCACAGTTCCTGTCCACAACCTTTTGCCACTTCAGGCCTCTTCATTGCGGGACCTCCCAAATCTATAGATTCTTTTACAGCATTTTGTGAATATTAGGCTAAACCTTAGGATTTTGTAAGACAAATTGGAATTCAGTAAAATGTAGTGGGTTCATCAACTCCATTGCAGAGCCAAGAGTTCACACTCCAGCCCCTCCTTTGGTACTGCAAAGGGTGCAGAATTGCTGCTCTCCCAGGGAGCAGTGGGACATTCCACACAGCACAAGCAGTACTTTCTGATGTGTTGGTGCACTGGGATTGCATCACAACTCCCAGACTGGGAGTACTGGGTTGTACTGTGAGCATCATCCATGTCACAATTGGAGAGACAGAGGTGAATAAGCTGAGAAACTGGGTGCAATATATACAGGAGGTTGTAGTCAAGTCACCAGTGAAGGAATATTTGGGAGGTCTCCCTTATGCTAAAGACATTGCTGCATTATGGGATAGGGATGGAAGAAGAGGAATACTGGAGTCTGCTCTCTGTTCTTGGGGTTATCTTTTAATTTTATCCAACTATTCTTATCTGGAGACCAGATAAAAAAGTGGAGCAATATCATCACCATGCTATGTCATGAAGTTCATGATGTCAGCTTACATTTCTTCGATTGCATTTGCACTCTATATCCTCTTTGAGCTGAGCTCAAGTAGCAGGGCTGAGGGCTTGTGTGTGGTCTGTTCTTTAAGGAACTGTGCTGTAATGCCAAAAGAAGTGGCTTCAAAACCTCCCACCAAATCAAGGTAGGCCTGCAATTCACCTTCCAGGAACTGGAGAGCATTTTATTAAGTCAATGAAGAGGGCAAGGCATATTGAAATGTTCCAGGCAGGCACTTGGCTCACCACAAACTATAAAAAAATCTAATTGCTGCAGTTCTGAATTCCTGAATATGACCCTGTTCTAGAGACATCTCAGCATCTACTGCCAGGGGAAGATCCACATTCTACCTGTGCTCAGTATGGTATTTGTGGCTATCACTGCACTCCCTTTAGCCAGAGTTGGAATGAATCCTTTGGTGAGAGGCAGTCATTTGAACATACCAATGCCTAAGAACAGGACTAGAAACAAAATTGGGGGCACTGTAACGACTAATAAGCAAGTATGTCTCGTTTTTCAGGTAATTCAGGCATAGCTGGAATGCCCATGGCTCACTGAAAAGCTCTTTCTGAAGAAACCAACCCCAGTTATTGCTTTGAAACAGCTCTATTGATGGGTACCTAGAGCTCAGGATGATATTCCTAAGGCATCATAGATGCCACACAGACCTGGATGCAAATATTGTTTATGTGACCTGTGGCTGTCATCATCCCACAGAGTTTGTGTTATGCATAAGGAAGTAACATCTATATGGCAAAGTATTATTCTGTGTCCTTCTGTTGCTGCACACTGTGCAATGGCATTGCCAGCAAAACGTGGTGTGCTGTTACCTTATAATCCTTTTCAACATCAATTATTAACATTGGAGTGCTGACCAGTAAGATATAGGTAATGATATCTTAAATGACACTTTGGTACTCAAAATTGTATAGTCCTTTGGGAAAACAGAGCTATGAACTGCACTGGGTTGGAAAACACTCATGAGAAATCTGACTATCAATGCATATATTCAAATATAGGATAATTTATACAGTAAATTAACATGGGGAGAGGAAACTTACTTCTTCTTCCTCCAGTCCAGTTAGATCCCAGAAGTAACTCAGCCTCATCTGCAAACGCTTCCATTGCTCAAGGAACATAGTAGCTTTAAAAAAAAATTAAAACAATTTAAAAAAGATAAATCCAATACACTGTGGTGAACATTTGTGTTACTTATAAGCTCCAACAGATATCTGAATTCCATTCTGCTAGATCCTTTATAATTAAGCACTGAGAAACAGCCTCAGGTCCAATCTTACACAAGTAAAGCATGGAAACAATAATCCCTCCCTTTTACAAATAAAATAGAGAAAGATACAACATGGGTTGCCCAAAGCCACTGGTAAGTTCTTATCAGAGAGTGGAACTGAACCCATATCTCCTATTACCACTCAAGACATCATCACTCTTAATGCACCATGAAGTAGGTGTAGCCTGCTACTGAAATAATGAGGATCCTCAGTAATATGTAGAAAAAGACCTTTTTTTGAAATATAGTGCTGCAGTTGAATGATTTTGTCCTGCATAGACATGTGATTTTATTCTAAAGCACTGGCCACTGGCTCAGCCTCCTGCTTCTCCTTTTTATTAATATGAAGGACCAGATGTTTTACTGTTGTCTCATATTTACAGTCTCCTGACTTTCATAATTGCTGTTTCCTCTAGACAGCCCTTTGCCTTGCTGCTCATGATTTATGGACTTACAGATTTATTAGAAATGGCATTTCTGACTCTTGACTTGCTGACACCCATTTTCAGATAATGATATCAAAACTAAACATGTACATGCCAACAAAAACCACCCACTATGCTGATGAAAGCTATGCCTGTAGGCAACTCTGGGCACCATTTTCCATTGTATTATGCATCATTTCACCTTTTCAGTTGGTGAAAAGGATATTGTAAGAACATTGTTAGATCACAACAGCATTGACATCACTCTGAACAACTTGTAGGTGGCTCCACAAGACATACAACAATGGAGAATTAGATCCAGCTTCCTTTGAGTGCATCTACACTCTAGGATAACACTGTGAAAAGTTAGAATACTAGGAAAATAACCTGGATCTTACAATCCTAATCTATTCCAACAGTTACCTGCAAGTGTTTTCTGCACAGGCATCCTCACATCATATAAGAAATAAATATCATTTAAAGACAGAGCTGAAGCAAATCCAGACATTAAGCAACTCAGCTGCTATCTGTGCTCCTTGCTTACAGAGGAGGGAACGTATAAAAGCTATATTTAGCATGGTTTGAAAACTCAAGGGTTTTTAAGATATCCTAAATACAAAAACATTTGGTTATTTTATAGGGTGCTATTACTCATTCCAGTTTTTCCTGTTATACAGGAAAAAGTCAGTTCTACATTTAGCTCTGGAAGAACCTCCTTGATATGGCAGCTGTTCTAAAGTCACCAAGTTTGCACTGACTTACACTAGCAGAGGAACCAAACTGACAGAGAGCAGGTTTAGATTGGATGTTAGGAAGAAATGCTATACTGTCAGGGTGCTAAGGCCCTGGAACATGTTGCCATGAGAAGTTGTGGCTGCCCCACCCCTGGAAGTGTCCAAAGCCAGTTTGGATGGGGCTCTGAGCAAGCTGGGCTAGTGGAAGGTGTTCCTACCCATGGCAGGGGGTTGGAACTGGGTGATCTTTAAGGTCCCTTCCAACCCAGACAATTCTGTGATTCTGTGAAACCATTCTAATAGGGGCGTCTGGTGGCTGAAATTCAACATCCCAGAACAACAGTGACATTAAGCACAGTCAGCCAGGCATTACTCTCTGCTTTGCGAATACAGCCACCTGCAAGCAGGACTGCTGGAATCACACAGACACTTTATGAGTGGAACAGCTAGTAAAAGCAGGATTCTTTTTTGGCCCTTTAAAGAATGGGAGAAGGCAAGCAGGATGAAAGAATTCTGGTGTCCAACACCACTGTGAAATGAAGGCAGCCCAGATGACCACACTGCTCTTTTCAGTATACAACTAGAATAGGGGTGTGAATAAGCTCTGCCTTTCAACACATTGGGGTCTAGATATAACCAGCAGAGTCTTCTAGTAGTAAGGCAGCAAAATTGGGTGTAACCTTATACTTAAGAGGCAAGCTGGGCAGAGTTAGTAAAGGCTACTTTATTTCACTCTGCTGTTCTTTGTATATGCCGGCTGTATTTTCTTGCACTGACAAGCTCAGTTATCATGGTCCCAAGAACAGACTTTTCCAATCTGTGGGAAACATTTTTTTGGAGGAGGGCTACAGCTCAGAAAGAATTTTGTTATTCTTACATGCCTTTTCTAAGAGCAGTGCATATGGAACTTTTTGTCCTTTTCTGTTCCATAACAGATTCTACTAATTTGTCTTAGTGCAAGGATGTATCAACATTGTCCTTTGCATGTTGCACTGCTGATGCTAAAATACAATTGCTCTGGATGAGGCTGAGTGGAAATGGCTATTTGTGTGGGTTCAAGTTTACAGCACAGATTGCCTGTCAGGAAAAGGCTGTTTACCTACGAAAGAGTAAATGAATTGTCATGCACACAGGTGCTGTCTAAACAGCTACACCAAAACTTGGACCAGGCAGTGTAAGATGTGACACTTCATCTGCCAGTCCACCCTGTAACTGGCAGCAATCTGAACTAGGAAAATAAGTCTATAAATTCATTCTCTTCTCCTTTTCTAAGTCATAGTTCTCACACTCTAAGTTCTGCTCTAGGGTTTCCAGGAACTGGTGAGTAAATGTTTATTTCCATGATATGTTCTGCCTGCAAGTTCCATAAAAACCCTATGCTATCCTTACCCAACACCAAGCTACCAACCCCATTTTAACAGGGTTACAAAGCATAACACACTGATTGCTGAGGAATGGCTATAATATAATAATATATTTCCTCCAATTTCATATAAGAATGAAAATTTCACTTGGGGAACAATGAATAGGGAAATAAAAAAATCCTTTTACAGTAACAATAACACCTTTAACTTTCACATTAAACAAGATCTAGCGTAAATAAGGGCACAGCACCAGCAATAACTCATGCAAGCACCAAACACACACATTTCAGGGCAGAGGTGAGGCCAGAAACATTAAGAATAATACTACAATACATTCATTCGTGTTTATGAAGTGTTTTGATATCCTCAGTGAGAAAGGGATATTTGCCATTAAAGAAAACCAAACTTGCTTAAATGGAATACTTTAAAACATAATTAAAATGGTAATAGTCTCATTGTTCTTCGAATCCCATAAAGTTTTGAAAAAATTATATGGCTAAGTTGTCCCACAAGGAAGTGCACCCTGTGCTTAAATTAAATTGTTTCAGCTGCCTGAATCATACCAGTACTCCAGTACATTCTGGCCCCAAATGCAGAAGGTGTTAAAAGGACTTGACTTTTCACTAGAAAATGAAGAATGAACAAAGACATGGCAAAGGTTAGAAATGCCATCAAAGGCACAACTTCCTCCATAGAGGCAATGGCCTCAAGCTGCACCAGGGGAGGTTTGGATTGGACATCAGGAAGAATTTCTTCACTGAAAGGGTGGTCAAGCATTGGAAGGGGCTGCCCAGGGAGGTGGTGGAGGTCCCATCCCTGGAGGTGTTTGGGAAATGAGTGGATGTGGCATTCAGTGCTCTGGGCTGGGTGACAAGGTGGGAATTGGGCACAGGTTGAACTTGATCACCTTGGAGGTCTTTTCCAGCCTTGATGATTTGATGATTCTAAACAAGGCAGTAGAGGAAGAAAGGACATATTTTTCTCCCCTGAACAACCCAGCTCCTCTCCATTTATTCCAAAGCTTGCTGCTGACAACAGAAAGCCTTGCAATGTTGCTTTTCCAGCCTCAGCACAGACAGCCCCTCGCTGGCCTCCTGAGGATTGCCAGCTTCCTAAAGCATCACACTCAGCCTCACAGCACCATATTACTCCATCCAGAGCTCCAAAATCAAGTGACACTGTTAAAAGATACAAAGCAATACTCACCCCAGAGAGCCATAAAGATGGAGAAGAAGACTGTGGCAGGGTTGTCAAACAAGTGACTGGCTCGAGCAGTAGCACAAGCAGAGCTGAGGTTCCAGTAATCACAGAACTTGTCACACAGGGGGCACATGGTGAAGGCATTGCGTTGGTCACACATCTCTTTGCTAGGAATGACAAGTGCACAAATTCCTCTGAGTGTTACGACTCAGAAGGTAGAGATGCACAGTAGAGATACCAAGCAGCACATCACAGGTATTACAAGCTATTTGCAAGGTACGTGGCCTGCATTTGCAGGGAACAGAAGCTGTTTGATTCTTCAAGGCTTGTTGCCATGGATAATAATTTTTAGAATACTTATAGGCACCTTACCAACAGAAAAACAATACAACAGTCAACCAAAATGATTGTATTAGTGAATTAGGGAAGGTAACATCACTGAAGACTGAGGTTAACCATACTGGAAAGTAAATAGTTCAAACACAGTCAGAGTGGAATGTCCCCTCTCTAAAGTCAAACCACATAATTTGATACACATCAGACTTAAAGTAATGAAAAAGAACACTGAAATGGTCATAAATGAAGTTCAGTGCCCTTGACAAAACTCATATTTTAATTTGGTGGCGCAAAAATGTAAGAGAAGAGACTTCTAAATGAGTTTTTAAATCTTAAATGTAAGGTTGTTATTTTAATTCTTAGTCTTATTTGTTATGTATGTGTTCAGTTTCTAAAAATCTTTAAAAAAATAATTATCAGTATCTCTTTAACAGGCCAAACCCTACCTGACAGTGCTGACTGTGCTTCCAATTTTTTCCATAAGGCTTGGATTGTGAAAGGCTTTCATACCTGCACAGCCTCATTTTGTTGAACTGAGCAGTGCAAAGCTCAAAGATCATGAGCCAAGGAAAGGCTTGCACCATTGTTTCAAGGATAGCTGGCATATTATGATTATAATTGTTCCTTTACCATCCTTAAATATCTTTTTTAATATTACTTTGAATGAAAAAAAGAACTTTTCAAAAGCAGTATCAATGTGTTTAATATTACATAATTGGAAATGCATACAGCTGTTTGCAGCTCTTGTGCTGTCACAGTAATGCTCTCTTCTATTTCAAAAGGCAGTAGAGGGTGCTGCAGATACATCTGAGCCATAAATCTCATTAAAGCTGAAGTGTTAGCACAAGCTTTCACGGAGACAAGCACGGCTCATCAAGATTCATTGAGATCAAGCTAAGCAAACAAACCCTGGCTCACATGTAGTGCAGTTCATCATTTACCTATCAGCAATCCTGGCCTACTGCAGTGATCCACTTTGAAAGTTGTCAGTTCATTTAA
>VZUH01004661.1:95937-121531 GCA_013401175.1 Xiphorhynchus elegans
AAGACTTGCTCCTCAGAAAGGCTGAGCACAATCGCACATTGAGATTTGTTCTGATTCCAATTATTCCTAATGAAAATGGTTACGTGAGATTTTTGGAGGCCTAGGATTTCTTTTAATAAATATTATTCTATTCTGACAGAGTTTAATGACAAACCTCCACAGCTATTGAGTCGAGCTCAAGCCCTTTCAGTACCATGTCAAACTGAAATTTCCTTTTCCAGGAGTTGGGTCTGAGGGCCAGGCTGTTCCTGCCACAGGAGAGAGAGAGGCAGGAGTGCCACCAAGGCAGAGAGCCATGGAACAAGAAGACAAGCTCCCACAATCGTTTCCAGCTCAGATGAAATGGATAAGGAAAGCAACAGTGGGGCTTTTTTATTGCTACAGATCCTGCTGTTCTTACACCATCACAGCTGCAACTAACTCCACACTTCCAGGCTCTCACATGGAAAAGCTGGCAGTGAATCCTGCCTATTTCAGTGTTGCCTTCCATGAGTGCCTCTCCTTGCTTATGTCTAACCGAGGTTGCTTATCCTTTAGAAAGGATACACGCAGTCATAAAAGGGAAAACAGAACAAAACCACTTCATGGTGATACACAGACAACATTATCTTCTGTATAAGGGGATGCCAGAACTTGGAGAACCAGCACAGAAACAAGGGAAATTTCAGGAATCTTCTGGGCAATAACTTAATTAGATATGTCATCCTTCTGTTTCTGGAAGTCAACTTGCACGAGTCAGAATGAGAATGCTGTTTGCAGTGACTGTTCTTTAAACAACACATATCAGCTCAGTAGCCCCACATTCATATCCCAGCATAGTTTTCAAGCAGCTCAGGGTAATGGATTGTCACATGTGCAGAGAATATAAGCAAATATGATATTATATGATACAGTATATTCTATAAAATGATAACTGTAAGTCTTGATTTTGCAAATATACGCAGAATACTGTGAGAATGCCCTTAATCTGACACATGCCAGGGAATTTTTGTGGCAATTTTTAGGGGGTAGGTTTTCTTTATATTCACGTTTGTTGGGTTTTTCCAAAGTGTTTTCTTAATATGAAGTGAGAGGGGAAATACTTGATTGAAATACAGAAATAATCAGAAGAGTTGTAGCTTTTCTTCAATCCTGTGTGACTCAACAAACAGCAGCAAAGGCCTTGGAACAGCACAAGATAGAGGGAAACTCAATTTGCTCTCAAGTTTCCTTTGGATTGGGGAGTGACACACATTGCATTTGACAGTAAGGCAAACATCACTCAGAACATCCTAAAAACACAGAAAAAGGAGGAAGAGAGATATTATTCTGATTGTCTTCTTGCTGCTTCCTTGTTTGTAGAGTTGGGCAACACGCACAGTTAGCAAAGTGCTTCAAATAGGTCAAAGCAGACATGAAAAATAGCCCGCAATCTAAGCTGGTTGAAACAGTTCTTTTTACAAAGGGCCACAAATTAGCATAGAAAGTGTTCAAATCCCAGAAGCATTGAAGAGTAGTTGACCAGGGTCACTGAAGTTGAAGTTTATGGCTCACGAGTCTTCCCCTAAAATTTTTAAGCCTTCCAGTGATAAATGTGATCCGTAACCTATAAAGCCAAGGGTTGCTATTTGTACCCATGCCAAAAGACAGTGAGAAGAGCTCAACAATGTCCTGGCAGTGTGGAAAAAGGTGGTTGCCAAGAAGAAAAATTCTGCAGTGTTCTGTGGCTTAATTGTTTTGAAAAAGAAAAATAATTAAGATTCATGCACCCAAGCTCTTTGCACCAATGTGCCAGAAAGTGAAGTAATCTAAGGAGAAGCAATGACAGTGCTTGGAAGCATAACGATAAGTTTAAATATGAGTTTATTAGGCTAGAAAAACACAGGACATAGACATATTCTTTCCCTTGTTTTGACACATCCTAAGAACTGTTCTCTAATTCCTCTAAACAGGAGTCAAGGTTCTGCAAACACCAGCAACCACCTGCGCCAACATCTACTGCAGCCACTGTCGGATTCTGCAGTGAATGAATAGGGGAAAAAAAAGTGTTCTTCAATGGTAGGGAAAGATATCACTCAACAAAAAGAATTTTTACAAGTTTTTGCATGTTTACACCAAGAACTTGGCGCGTTCTCTCATTTACATTGGGATAAAACCAGTCTAACTTTATTATACTCAAGGAATTACCCAGAGGTTATGCTGGCACGGCAAAAGAGGAGAATTGAGATGAGAGGTTTGCCCTACCTCTGTAGCTAACTCACATCCAGTCACATATATCCAGACCAAACTAGGGGCTAATTGTTTCCAAAGTATCTCGTGGATCCTGCAGAATGCCACAGTGTGCCCTAGGCATTGCATGAGATTTATTTCCACATTAGCTGTATCCTAATGTAGGGAAGCGTCCCTTTAGGTGCCACAAGGACAAGGGTTCTCACCCAAAACAAGGGACAAATGGCTTTGATAAGGAATGTGTACTACTCCCAGCAAGGCTTTTGTTCTCTGCTGATACAGCATAAGGTGAAATGTTGTGCCTTTCACTTCAGAAGGCTTTCTAAAGGCTGGTTAAATGATCACCCACCAAGCACTGAGCTCTCTTGAGCAAGAACCATGTCTTTCGGGATAGACTTGGCCAAACCCTCCATAACGCCTTCAGAAGCTGATCTAGAGTTGCACTTCCAGCAAATTATCAGAAACAGCACTAAAACACTACAACAACCACCTGCAGAAAGTCTATTCCCTGCCACAACTGGAACAAGGAGCATTGAGAAGGCAACAGGGAAAATGTTTACTCCGTTCCCTGTGCTCCACCCGTACAACACTGAACCCAGACATCTGCAACGCACTTCGGTCTGCCTGGTTGCAAAACCAACATCAAAAAGAATAACTGATGGTTCAACCCTACTCTTGCACGTTGGTCACGGTGCTCCCGCGCCAAGCCGTGCCATTTATAAATAGACCAAGGGGGGAGAAAAAGAGGATAAAAAAACCCCTTAGTTTTTGACTCTGTGAAAACAAGTGTGGGATACCTGGAATGTGAACGAAGCATGTGGTGCGTGACACGCACTGGAAAGAACTCTGGAGATGTTCAGGAACAAAGTTAAAAAAGCGAGGAAAAGACGCTGTGAGTCACCTAACTGGGAAATCTGTTCAAAACTCCTCAGTTTTTTAATTTCCATACCCCATTCTAGGCCAGCTGTTAGTTCATGTTTACAAATCGTTCCACCACCCCTTTGGTGAAGGGATGCTTTATATGCAACAGTTTCTATGCAAGACTAAACTGATCCACAGCTCCTTATTGGATAGGTTTCCCCTGTGCAGATGGCCAAACAAGTCATGTGTGTTACTTATGCCTTCAAAATAAACCTATTTTCACAGACTGTGGACAAGATTCTGGTGTTTCCACTGCCGGGAAGGACAAGAAGTCCTCTAAAAGTATAATGGCAGAACACCTGTACTGCCAGTTTAAAAACATTCTTCCCTCTCCAGCTTCCAGCCCAGGTGCACATTCCCTTTCTGACCCACAGCAAGACAGTTCCCAGTATAGGCCAATGGACAGCTGGGACAGAGCAGTGGGAAAAATGGGAACCAGTTGCAGAGGGCCAGGAGCACAATTAATTCTTTCAGGGGCCTTTATCACTGGAGGAAAAGCCACAATTAAGCCAAAGGTGGAACAATGACTACCTTTACAAACAGAGAAGGAATTTCTAGCACATATTAAGTGAAGAATACAGATTTTAACTTGGTTGTGAGGTAATGGTTCTCACCAAATCGAAGTTTCCATCTCAAAACTGCAGACTTATTTCAGGAAGACTGCTGGAGTACAGGAAAAGCTCCAGCCACTGATAATCAGGAACAGGACACAACATCTCTGTCCACCCCACCATCTCACTCCAGGTAGAGTTGCTTATGTCCAGACTTTTCTGGATTTGACATTTTTCCTCACTTGACAATTTTCTCAGGGAAGGATTCAAGCATTTATTGCAACCATCTGGGACACCTGGGTGGAATTACTGCTCAGCAGCAGCACTGAGGCTGCTGTGCATCCAGAGATCTCAGAGATTTCTACCATGGTTGTGCCTGACAGTGTATTCACACATTCCACCCAGACAGTCTCATGAAGGAACATATCAGTGCTAAATCCAGATATACGCTGAGTGCACCAAATGGAGCAATATGGAAGCCAAGAAAGGATCCTGGCAGAAGACAATCCCCCTCAGAACAACTTGCCAAAAGACTGGAAAATTTTATTTTTATTAAAATTTTAAGAGGAGGGAAAAAAAGTAACTACAGAACCTCGGATAAGTTACAATGCAGCTGAGTCTGAGGTAGGAAAGAAGTCCATTAGAAAGGCCAACTGGTTCTGCATACAGAAAACAAAGAAAGGAGCCTCTGTCCGAGGTAAAAGCGTGTGGTTTTCCCTAAAATGGATATCAAGATGAAGAATATCTAGTAAAGAGTGATCACAGGGGTGTTTGTGAATATGGTTGCAAATCTGACCCTCTTTCCCTGAAAGTAGAATAAGGAAATGTGCCACAAGAGCTATTTAATCGAGCCGTTTTAGTTAAAGTTCTTGTTTGAAAACATTCATTAACAAATATTTGCAGCATCCTCCAGCAGTGCTTGGAGTCTGGAGCCAAACTTGCCTAAATTACAGGTATATTTTCTTCCAAGGCACCATGGAATATTAACTGTGGTCCCTTCTAGGACAAAAAAACCCACTGTCAAAACATTGCAACTTGGTAGAGAACAGAAATTCTGAAATTCACTTAGACATAGAACTCTCTTTTCCCTTGGTTTCTTGGCTCTTAAGAAAAGTACTATTCAGCACAATAACAGGGTACTGTTTAGGGAGCAGCTGATGTGTTTGAGGAGGAAAGGAATATTTGAGTACTCAAAAACCTAGGGAAAATATCTGGAATAACAGTAACAAAAATAAATAATTCAATAATTGCATACATAAACCAGAATTTGTGTAATAACTGCAATTTAAAATAGCAAAAGGTCAACCCTTATCCTGCAGGAAATAAAACTAGGACAAACCACTCACTGAGCTTCATAGATCCATGAACCATGCACCCATTCCAAGAAATTGTCAGAATCCAACTGAAAGTGCATAATTTGTGGTGATGAATTATAAACTGAAAAAAGCTTTTGTTTACTGAGTGTAATAGAAAGAACAATAGAAGCATAATAAGCAGGCGTGTAATGTGACCGAGACAGAAATTAAGGCTGACTACCTTCCAAATGTGTGAGCAATCAACATGCTGGGGATCAGAAGCACTGCAACTGCATTCTCCTCTCTGTTCTGGGAAAATACAAAGCTGCAGAGCTTCTACAGGGCATGCTTTGATTTCACAGAATCACGGAACATGCCAAGTTGGAAAGGACCCACAAGGATCATCAAGTCCAACTCCTGGCCCTGCACAGGACCATGCCCAAGTCACACCATGTGCCTGAGAGTATTGATCTGTGCATGGCTTTTGTAAAGTGTCCAGACCCTCCAGATTAAAGAGACCCTTTATCAGAGATCTAGACACAAAGAGAATAGGAATTCCAGGATTATGAAAATAACAATGTACTCACACACAGCACTTCAGATGCAGCAGGCCTTAGCCTTATGTAGTGATTGAAGGGATTAAGTGCCTGGTTGCATTATTCTGTTGGTGATGCCTCTCACGTTTTCAGTGTAAAAAAGTTCTACAAGTCTCTGAGACTGCAGCAGCCACAGCACACCTTACTGAGGAGTGACATTTTCAGCCAGAGTAGCAATGTTTGTCCTGTCACTTCTAAGAACTCATGCATAAGACAGTCTATGTCTTATGTCTCTCTTTTGCCTTCTTTACTTTATTCTCTATTCACCATTTAAAAAAAAAACGTCAGTAACCCTCCAAACCTGGAAAATTAAAAATGCACAGCAGGTACCCTGCCTGCCTGAGGCTGAGTCAATACTGATGTGAGTCAATACTGATGTAAATCAATCAGAGGTTACCTGTGAGAAAGGAAGTACAGTGCCATTTTATAAACTACTCAGGACACCAAGTGACACTCTGTGTAAGAAACAAATAATTCGTTCACTTATTTTCTCCTATAAAAAACTCTGTAGCTCATACAAATAAGGAGTAACCTATTTAACATGATGCAGTGAGTCAGCCTTTCTTTTAGACTGGCAAGGAGGTTACTTAGTATTTTTCTTCCCATTTTTTAATACCTATTATGGCTTTGCTCTTCTGGCTCTCTGTTTCTTGAACAAATGTGAGGTCACTGATATTTTATCACTTTCCTAATCTTCAGTTTTCACAAGGTAATTTGCACAATTTTCATCATTTAGATTAAGAGTGTGAAACTCAAATACTTGCTTCTTTCATTCATAAGAACTAATATTTCATAAAAGCTTTCTTCAAGTTAACACAGTTAATCCTTACTAGAGTCTGAATTTAATATCAAGTATTTGCTTTAGTAAGTACAAAGTGGTAAGTACTTGCACCCCAAGTATTATTACTGTCAGATATACACCATCTAGTGGCTAATAAGCACACACATAATTTCCAATAAAAAACAAGCACAAAAAAATCCTTTTTTTTTTTTGTCACGGTATTACTGCACACCTTGAGATGGCAAGGCTCGCCTCTTGTAATTTTGAGACAGTGAGAGAATCAGAGAACTCTCTTGTTTAAGTATAATTTAAACTGTTAGTCCTTGAGACTTCTGTGAAAAAGACTGAAAAATAGAAAGGCAAACAAAACACATTCAATGGCATCCTGTAAGTTAAATGCATGCGGGAGTTTCTGGTTCATTATCTTTCAGACCTTGAGGAATCCCAGGTCCCAGAGATCAGGCAGAAAGGCTGAAGCAAAGAAGACAAAGCCTTGGTGGAAGAGGATCAGGTCTGGGAATACTTAAGCAAACTGGAAATACATAAATCCACGGGCTCTGTTTGGATGCACAAGGGCTGAGTGAGCTGGCAGATGTCATTGCAAGGCAACTCTTGATAACCTTTGATTGATGATGGCAAGTGGGAGAAGTGCCCAAAGACTGGGTGAAAACAAATGTCACCCTCATCTTCAAGAAGGACAAGAAGAAGAACCTGTGAAACTACAGGCCAATCTGCCTCACCTCAGTCGCAGGGAAGGCGATGGAGCAGCTAACCCTGGAAACCCTTTCCAGATGCACTAAAGATGAGAAAACCCACCTTTACCAAGGGGAAGTTATGTTTGACCAATCTGATAAACTTGTATGGTGATGTGGGTTGGTAGATGGGTGGAAAGCAATGAATATTGTCCACCTGGGATTCCTTAAGACCCTTACAATGTCTCCCATGGGATCCTCATGGGGCAGCTGTCGATGTATGGGCTGGGTGAGCAGAGAGTGAGGTAGGCTGAGAATGGGCTGAATAGCCAGTCCCAGAGTGGTGGCCAATGGTCTGGTTGGAGGCCAGTGGCCAACAGTGCTCCTCAGGGGTCAATACTGCCTGCAGTCCTGTTCAACAGCTCCAGTACTGATCTGGAGGATGGGGCAGAGTGTACCCTCAGCAGGGTTGCACGTGAATCAAAGCTGGGAGCTGAGATGTCAAAGGGCCATATTGCCATCCAGAGGGACCTTGACAGGCTGGAGAACAAACCTGGCTGATTAAAGATCCACACCAGGCAGCCTGGCTACTTGAGGCTGAGTTAATACTAATGCCAATTAACACTTGAGTCAATAGAGGTTAATAAATATCAGATGGTCCAGTACTGGTCTTCCCAGTACAAGGCATGGACACATCAGAAAGAGTCCAATGAGGGCCCACAAGGACAATGAAGGGACTGGAGAATCTTACATATGAGGGAAAGGTAAGAGAGCTGGGGGTGTTTCATCTGGAGTAAGAAGAGCATCAAGCCAGGCTCTTTCCAGTTGGGCCCAGTGACAGGACACGAGGTTGATGGGCACAAACTAAAACACAGGATGTTCCCTCTGAACATCAGGAAACACTTTCATACTGTGAGGGTGATTAAGCACTCAAGTAGACTGTCCAGGGAAGTTTCAGAGTCTCCTTCTTCTAAGAAATAGTCAAGAAACATCTAGTCACGGTCCTGGGAAGCTGCCTTGAGATGGTCCTGTTTGAGCTGGAATTTGGACCAGATGAATTCCAAAGGGTCCTGCCAACCACAACCATTCTGCGATTCTGTGATCTTTGAATGCTTCACTTGCAACCATTCCACCAAATGTATATAAATAATACACAACATCAGCAACCACCTGCTCGATATCGCAATGAAATGTTCATTTTTCTCCACTCTGTACTGGCTGTGGAAGTTCAAGGATTTCCTGTGTTGGAAACCTTCTTTATGCTTGTTTTCTGGGGATAATTGTTACAATTTTTAATCTCTTTCCTTGTCATCTGGGTTTTTTCCACTGTTAGAGACAGACAAAGCTATGGTCTGTCCTAATGTAACTCATGAGCAGAGAGAGAGAGAGGATATTCATACAAGTCATCTTAGTATTGGGTTATACCTTTAAACCAGACATGGGTTGGTCTTAACCCCTGGGTCAGCACTCAAGGAGCCAGAAAAGGACCTCCTCTCACCCCAACCTGCCATTGCCAGAACTTTCTACAGAGATTAAGACGTCAAGAGCAGTTTTACGAGAAGGATAAGCGAAATTGTAACCCCCCAAATGCAGCATCTGTTTTCTACTCCCTGCAGCTCCCAGCCCTACATACCTACGCACATGAATATATATATATATATATATATATGAAAATGTACAGAACTCTCTCTTTTGTTTCCAAATGTGCCCTCTTGTCTCTGATTTCTGCTTCTCCAGTTTGAAAGAACAAACCTCCATTTCCTATCAAAATACTCTGATATCACCTCCAAAGACACCTTTTGGACTCGAAGCTTTCACTCATTCCTGTTAAAAAAATATGAGCTTCTGGCTGTGAAATGTAGGCATCATTCAGACTTAGCCTGAAACAGTTCTGCACACAGAGAAAACTGAATTCTTGCTGCCTACAAAACTCCACAGTTCAAGGGTGAGGCAGAAGAAGCTTTGCAGCAACTTCAAAGCCTTGGCTTGTGGATGTAGATATGAACATCCTTTGCTGGATCTAGCTTTTAAAAATCCCACTGAAGGGGTGAGGAATATGGGTGGTAATGAAGATCTAAGTGCTCAGACAGTGACCTGAAGCCTGGGAATTATGTTTATCAGAAAGCAGGGATCTGTTTTTCCTCACTGCTACAAGGCAAACCTACTGGTTTAAAATTCCATCTCTCATACAAGCACCAATAAATAAGACCAAGCTCTTGCCAAAACAGACAGAGAGAGAACCACTTCCTACAGGACTGGCAAAGTCTGTGAAGTGCAGAGCTGTAAGTAAATCATCTCACTCCAGGCACAGGCCTGCATCCAGCAGAATAATTCAATACAAATTCTTGGGTGATTTATGCACCACGAGCAAAAACCCTCTGCTTTGCAATAAACAATGGCTGGAGCGCTCGGGTAAGCCCTGTGAGGAGAAGTTCCAGCAAGGGGAGGGGAAACTCCCTACAACTCACATGAAAAGTGCTGTCCTGGCATCAAGCACCAAATCTGCTGACCATTTCGGGGACGTATGACATGATATTAAAGGGTATTCATAAATAAACTGGGGTTGGGAGGGGTAATGAGGTCACACAGACACTGGAGAGGGTAGAGAATTATAATGATGGAGAAAGTGTTCCTTTTTCAACAGCTTGGACTCTGCCCCAGGGTCCCACCTGCTCCTGGCCCTCTCCAAGAAGTGCTCTGCTCTACAACCTGGCATGAAGGACACCAAGGATGAGTGGATGCCTGCACAGCACTTCCCAGTGCACCCAGAGCTTGAGGGATGATGAACTGCAAGTTGAATACATCACACGTTGGGAACGGGTCTTTGCTCCAGTTTCTTGGAACTATAAAAAGATGTTGGACTCTGAGTGCAACAGGGTTAAAGTGAGAAGATATGTTCAGATTGTTGCCTCAGGCAAGTTCTTGGCAGAGGTTTGGAAAGGAGCTTGATGGACAGCTGCCAAAGACACTGGTAGAGCTCACGGGCATTTTTCTACTTAGTGCTATGTTTGCTCAATTTGGACTTTCCCAGGCTTAAAGCTGTTTTCCCTTTCTCCTAATAGAGAATTCCTTGCATACAGCCCCAGCATCTTTGCAAATGTTCCGTTCCACAAAAAGTGAAGATCAGCCATTTGGTTAGACTAATTCACAATAATGACAGAGGAGTGACAGGGAAGCAGAGGATTTAAAGCAAACAGGAGAACCTTCACTTTGAGGATCAATAACCCCAAAGTTAGGATAAACAATGACTGAACAACATTTGTGTGTACCTTTGGAATTAGGGAGGGGACATCACAGATTTTATTTTCAAGTCCTGAGAATTCCTGACAGTATGTGGAGACAAATGTTCCTTCTCAGGAGATGAAGATGTGACTACAAAGCATGGTGGTGAAAGCAGCAGTGGTTTGCTCACGTATTAGGCAGGGTAGATGGCCACAGCTAGGGGAATGGTGTACCACAAATTAATCTTAATCACTTTTGCCATGGAAGAAGCACTTATCTCTAAAGACAATAAAACCACCATTATAACAGCTCTCCCCTTCTCTTACTTTATCTGTCCTTTAGAACTACCCTAAGAAGGGTGAGCAGATACACCTGGTTTTGTTTTCTGTGGAGAAGATTGATGAAAGAAGCAAAAGGTAAAAAGGCAAACCAGTACTAACACTTTGGGAGCCTGATTTCTTACACTGAGCACTGCCCCACACAGGCCCCAGGACACTGACAGGGGAGGCAACAGTGTCCAGAGCCAAGGCACTCAAACTTTGGATCACAGCTCTGGGGACTGGTGACTGCTCACTCAGAATTCATTACAAGCCAAGTTCAAACAATTTTCCATACCAAAGAAAAACATAGTCAAAGATAGGAAGGAGGGAATATATTAGGTAGACAGCTTGAGTAACAAAAGCTCCCGAGTTTTGATTTACATGCTATACACTATAAATAATATTTTGGTTAGCACACTTTTCTACCTACTCCTGCAAAAAGAGTTATTGTATACATAGTCTTAATCCTTACATGTCTTCCCCGTTTTAGGCTTTACAGTAACAAGCACTCAGAGCTTTGAAAGTAATCATGCTATAGGTAATGTAGCCTGTTAGTTATTAAGAAGTTTGGTGAAGTCCTAGCAATGGGAAATGGAAATCAAAACATGAGTGAGGAGATAGATGAGCTGGGACCTTATAGAAGCACTAGTATTAAAATAAGCTCCACCACAATTAAAAATTATCTAGCTCTGCTTCGTTTTCCTAGGGAGAGGTAATCTTATATTAATAACAAGACTTCAAAGGGGACCTCCTCTCTGCAATGATGGTCCCCTACCTGGAGTTTCAGTTCATACGTGGGTTTCCATCTGCAGGCTCTTTAAGATGTCCATTAAGAAGAAAATTTGCCATTTTCTCAGGAGTTAAGTAAGGTTTTGTCTCTGAAGGATAATCATCTCTTTGTGATAGAAATGACCTTGGATTACTCCCTTCATCTGTCATTTAGAGCTCCTAAATTATAAAGGTTGCATTACAACCAGAAATATAATTTATTATGAATTCTACTGTCCTTCTTATTCTTGCAGTGTATTTTCATGACTTGCTATAACTCCTTAAAGGTGCACTTCTAAAAGACAAAAAACAATGGCTGTAAGTCATATCAAAGAATATTTGGTCTGGACAGGAGGAAAAAGTTCCTCCTCCTGGAGTAGTGTAGTGCTGGAAAAGGTGCCCAGAGAAGCTGTGAGATCTCCACCCTTTGAGATTTCAAAACTCAAGAGCAATTTCACCTGGCTTTTAAGCCAGCCCTGCATTGAGCAGAAGGCAGATCTAAGGACAAGCTATTAGTTCTAGAATCACATTGTTAAGACTTTAACACTCTATAACATGTATAAAAATATCACGAAACCTGCTTTTTTCACACCAGGTCATAAAACTCCTCTGAAGTGTTCTCCCTGTCTGTGGATCAACAGTAGTATCACTGCAGAAATTGCTAAAAAATGGGTTTGAACTCATCCTCATTTGAGGAAAGAAAGTCATCAAAACAGATGGACACCACTGAACTACAGATGTTATTATAGCACCTCTGGCATTACACTGCAAGGATTGAGAGGAGCTGCTGTTGATAAGGGCATTCCTACAAGAAAGGCACACTAAAGAAACTCCTCTAGTAAAGCTCAGTACTTAAAATTGGATGACAAAAAAGGTGTGTTATCACAGACAAGCCTCTAGAGCCCTGCACATTCTAGAACTTCACCTTCCACTCTCTGGTTATAAATATGTCCCTCATGCCTTTCCAGTCCAAGGGTGACCTGAGAGACAAGGGAAACCCTTTCCAGCACTTGTGGCCTAAGATACCTGTTAGCAAATAATTCATGATTTCCCTCTCAGAAGCTTTTTACAGATTAAGAGACAGGGGTGAATGGAATTGTCAGCGAATATCCTAAAGGTCCTTTATTCCATTTTGTTATTAAAAACTTTAAACTTTACTTAGACTGACTATGCAGTTGAATTCCCTCAGGATATTCTCACCCTGTACCAAGGGTGAGAATAACAAATTTGTGGTTTCTGGCTTTGATGTACAATCAATTAGAAACTGGCAACAATGGTGTGGTCAGAAGCAAAGGAATAATTTATTCTAGCCTGCCACATCTAGTCTTCCAGCCTAGGCACTTCACTTAAAGGATGATTTGCAATTTGCATTCCTACTGAATAAAGGTGAATGAGGAATAGTTAAAAATATTTACACTGTTGCAAGGTGTACGAAAAATTAGACTGAAAAAGTCTAATTAATTGGGGGATGTGAACATTATTTAGGCAACATACTTAACTGAGTTAATGTACTTGAAAACACCAGTCAGAACAGGCTTTGAGTATCAAAATAAATGCTGCCTCTTCTGTCCATCAAAATCTGAGTATAAACTTATGGTACACAGTCCTACCATAACCAGAAGAAAAATGTTGAGTATAATCTAAGTAATCTAAGAAAGAAAGATCACAGTAAACTATCAAAATGCACAAAGTGTGACTTATGTCTGCCGAGGGAATAAATATCCATATCAAGTCTGAGCTCAAACTGCCCCACGGTACAGAAGTGAAGAGACCTCCTTCAGATGCAGAGAGAGAGGGGTGGTCACTCAGGTACAGACACACTAAAGCTCTAACATTACCCAGGAAATCAAAACCACATTGATTTTAGTGGTAACAGCCAAACTTGCAGTCAAGCAAAGTATGGAAGATAAAAGCGAGAAAAATCATCTCTGAGAACAGAGAATCAATTGCACATGTCTGGTCTTTTCTTTTTTTTTATCTTTTTCTTTCTCACAGAAGTTCAAACCACAGAATTTCTATGAAATCATATCAGCAGAGTGAAACATTATAATGGACACAGCGAAATCCAAATGAAGATGGAGTGTAAGCAGATGCACCCTGAATTTTAATTCAGCTGGTCTGGTAAAACATGAGAATTCCTCCAGCCTGTCACAGTTTAAGGTAACATTTGTAATATTTACCAACAACAGAGCAGGTGGTGTCATCTTGGTCTGAGTGTACCTATTCTGTGCAGTAGCCTGGCCTGAAATAACTGCTGTTCCAAAAGGACATAAATCTTGCCCAAAAAACTTCAAGGCAAAAGAAGAGGAAATTTCAGAGCCTTGCAGAACCTCAGCAGGTTTTTGGTGGTCTCACAACCACTTGCCAAACTGAAACACCTTGCTTCCAACAGAGAGCAATTCCTCTCACATTAAAGTTAGTGCTTAACTCTGAAAAATCTCCATGCAGTATTTCAGCTTTAACTCAAAATGTAACAAGCACGTTGCTGGTTCTCCATGTTACCAACACCAGTTTTTACAGGTAATCACATAGGGACAGACTGTATAAAAAAAGCCAGTTGGAGTTTGATTATTCAGAAGATAAATGCTAACAAATGACATCTTTCTTATGTATACAAACTATCCAAAAATAGGTCTTTGTCAACCTTTTTATATTTCTTTTCTATTGGTTAATATTACAGTTCATTTATTCCTAGACAGATACAAGAATATTTCATCAGCAGTTTTCCCAAACCTTTATTTACTTTACACAGTATTTATAGCAGTATTATATTATTGGTAGTATTATATTATTAGTAGTATTATAATATTATATTAGTATTATAGTATTATTATATTGGTACAGTATAGTATATAAAAAATGGTTCTGTTTTGGCTTTCTTTTAGAGATATTGTGGGAAATCCTAAAATAGCACCATAGGTTTGTTTTGTTTAATTTTAAGGCCAACTTGTTCTATGTTTGTAAAGAAAAAAAATTAGAAATATACAAGAACCACTGGTTTCACATATGGATGTGTTCAAGTGGATAAAACTTGTAAAACCAGGAGTAAAAAAATCAATCCATTTCAAAACTGTCAAATACTTTCACACTGATTCATGATGTGAACACCAGCTTCTGATTATTCACAGCTTTGGTGACCATACTCTCCAATAATAATTGATCAATATAAATGGAAATTCCTTTCTTTTGAAAGAATACCAAAAACCAACCAAACAAACAAACAAAAACCTGAAGTATTACATGCTTTCAGAAACAAACACTATACGAAAAATAGAGGCACACAGTTGTTTAGTGTGGTTTTATTATAATAAACTATCATCAGAGCCACAGAGAAGCAGTCAAAACATTATTTTTAACATTCTGGTCAATTCAAGATTTCTTTTGCTGAAGTAACAGGAAATCAATTAATTAATTAATCAATTAATCAATTAAATTAAGAAGCAGGTCCCTTGGTGTTTTACACAAGCCCACATTACCTTATGAGATGAATAGGCTGAAACTTGTAAAATACTCCATATCTCGCCCATTCTCGATACAGCAACTAAATAAAAAATAATTAAAAAAAATCAGAAAATTAACTTGGAGCAAGTTACCATTTCTGTTTTTACAAACATCTTCGAAGGGTTAAAAATATGTGCACCAAAAAAAAAGCAGTTTTCCATACTCCAGTGCAAACTTACAAGTCCATTTTTCAGACATTTATAAAGCCTCCAACCCTGCCAGCAATGGGAGGATGTTGGGTACACACCCTTCTCCACGTGCCTACCCCTTCCCCAGCACATTTATTACACAGGGATGTTAAATGGGCTCCGAAGGAAAAATACAAGATGCTGTAAATAATCCTACTTCCAGAGGAAACATCATAGTGGTCTCTTGTTAGCTGACTGTTCACCATATTTTGTCTTCAGAGGAAATAAAACTCTGGGCAATCATAGAATATTCTGGGTTGGAAGGGACCTTAAAGATCATCTTGTTTCAACACCCCTGCCATGGGTAGGGACACCTTCCACAGTCCCACGCAAGAGTAAGATTTTTGTGGAACCACTTGGGTTGTTCATACTCCTTTCACAATTTTATGCTATGAAAGTACTGTAGATAGTCTAAGACAAAATGGTCATTAAAAACTGTTTACTGAAGTAAGAGTGCATAAAATAAAATACAAATGAGAGCATCAATTTGAATAAAACTAAAATAACTACATCCCTATTTATATAAATCTGTATCATCTGAAAAGAAAGATGTCAAGCCTTTTGCCCCTTTTCCAAAAAGAAGTGGAGGCTGTCTGGATAAAGAGTAACATATGGGCAAAAATAAGTCCCCACATCATTCATAGTAAAACTGGAGTAGTGATCAAACTGTGTTTTGAGGAGCTTCTGTGCAGACTACCTGCCAGCTCCAAGAGATGACCTGGAGATGACCCCCCTAGTCCAACCTCGGAGTCTGGACTTCATTTTAGACCTTCTTTCCCAACCTACATGATTCTGTGGTTCTGTGACCTCAGACTTGGTTTCCTGCCTTGCTCTGAGCACTGATCCTCCCTCACCTGTCTCATGGAAATTGCAGTTTACATGAAGAAACTCGAGTTAATACTCTGGACATTTCCACTCTTCTGTAAACTTTGGTGGGAATTAAGACACAAACAAGCAACACATGCACACAAATGCACCCCAGCAGGAGCTGCAGAGGATGTTAGGAACAGAATACAGAGTGTTTCTGTAATTAGCAGCAGTTGCATTATCAGTTAGTCCATTTTGACAGCAATGCTACCACTCTATGGAGCACACAATGCAATTGAAATAAGGGTGGAGGAATTCCAGATATGTAACTGCAGAGTTATCCTGGCATAGTTTGAGGTTGCCAATCACATTTTTCTCCTGTTTAGAATGCCTCTCCTCCTGAAGATGCTACATGAAAGTCCTAAATAAATAAGTACTCAATAAATATCAAGTGAGCAGTTAAGAGCTGGATCCTGCAAACATCCTCCTGACGAAGCACTACTGCTCAGAATGTGGAAAATTTAAATGTACAGAGTTAAGACATTGTGTACTCATTAAAATTAAAAGATGAAGTATTTTCCATTCACAGATCAGGGAGCAAACCTGTTAAACAACTGGGAATTCAGCAATGAGATCCAAGGATTGTGGAGTCTTGGATTTCAGAATATTGCCCTTACAGAGCACGTGTTTTGCAATTGTGAAAAGAAATTATGAGACTCTGATTTTCTTTGTTTTCATCAGGAGTTGAAGGGGGTGACATATTTTCATATGAATACTCATTGTTGCCTGTTCAAAATCACCCCTTGCCTTTATTCCACAACATTACCTACAAAATGTTATTTATTTCCATAAATAATCCAACCAATAAATTCATTCACTCAGATATACAAAGGAAGAAAACTAAAGCTATTAAATTCTTAAAACTACCTGAATGTTGTTTCGAACGCATCTCCAGAATAGAATTTCAAGAGCAAAAAAAGAAAGATCTTTCTCAAATTGCTGTCTCTTTGGGAACAGGCTCCTGTGACATTATGCCAGACTCCAGAATCACATTGGTTATCCTGATTCCAAGAGCCAGAGCAGTGAAAGTGAATCTATGGCATGAAAATGTTCCACTCGTGTGTGTTGCCCACACTGAACCTCAGTCTCACCACTGATTTTATGAGATTGAGCTTAATCTGGAAGTTGGAATGTGCTTCCTTTCATGGCATTTATTAAATTCAAAGGAATTCTAGGACGACTTTTGTAATTTTTATCAGGTTCATTTAAAAATGGTACTCTCTGTAAGTTCATAATGACATTTTCTAATCTGCTTCTCATATTCTGGGGATGTTGCTGTAGTATATGACAACAGTGTAATTCCCACATAGGTAACAAAGCCCTCATGGGTTTCTTAATGTCAAATATAGGGATATCAGTGAAGGGTTACAATTTGCCAGCGGGCTGGAAGCTCAAAGACCAAGCCAGTGTTTCTTCTCATGGTGAGTTATGGCCAGGTTGCTGTGCAACAGCTTCCTTAAAAAGACTTTTTTCTAGAGCAGAAATCACACTTGAACTGGGAAATCCCTTTACTTCAATCAGCACTCTTAGGAAAGGTTGGAACCCTCTTATCCATTGACTGCAGATTTCCAATTCTCAGAGGATGGGACAAAACTGTTGTTTCACTGTGCATTTTCTCCTAGGAAATCCTAAATATGGTTGATAAGGATTAACCTTTTATTTTATGAACTGGTACATAAACCTTGATTACTTGTGCTGCCTTATTGGCATAAGTACTCCAGATGGACTCCGTTCATTTTTGGGGCTTATACAACAGAAAATTGAAATAGAAGGTACAGATAAGTTAAACTGGGCAAAATAAAAAGGGGCAGAAGGGAAAGGAAAAAAAAAAAGGCTCAAAAATGCCCTTCTTTCCTTTAAACCTGATCAGGGTTTTTCAGGAAATTAAACACTGAGACTATTAGATTCAGATAGAAAACAGATGATGTTATGCATAGGAATACTACAGAAGATTCAATGGCTGGGCAGCAGGGACATATGTGAATAATCAATGAAGTATTTCTGGAAAGAAGCTTTTATGTTTTTAATACTTAACACTTCATAACTGAGCCTAATAGGCAGAATAAAAAGAAGGCAGCACAAAATACAACTAGTAGGGTGAGTATTTTTCCAGACACTAGTTCTTTCAGGCCCTCTGCCCCCACTGTTTCACAGTACCCAATCTGCCTTCATTGACTCATGTTCATTTACTTTTTTTCTCTAAAAATTTTGCTTTCCTTCTCAGTCAGTAATCCGCCTTTCAGAGTCCACTGCTGTACCTCTATCACTTGCTCAGGGAAAATTCTGCAAGTGCAGAGCAGACAATTTCATCACAAAAAAAAAGCTCAAAGCAACAGGTACAAATATAAAAGCTTCCTTAGAGTTGGTTTTCTAACGTTGTCTCTTTTGCTAACCAAGGGTCGTACACTGAATGAAGTTGTATACGGTACATGAAGACATCTAGTGGCCACATATTAACATTATTCACCCAAAAATACAGACTATGTTTTCAAATTTTGCTGACCCAGCACTGGAGAAATCAGATTTATTTGGATGACCCATGAACTCATTTCTAGTGCTCAAATAGTTATCATTTGTGGCAATTAAACTCTTGAGAACTACACTCTGCTTTGCCAAGTTAATGGCATTTTCCTAACTCTCCTTCAAGCACATACCAACATCTGATGCCAGAGTTAAAAACATTTATGAAATAATTTAGAGGTCACAAAAAACACGTGCAATTTGATTTCTAGTATAGTAAATATTGTAGGCATTCAAACATTGCCTTTTCCTTCATTCTTTCCTCCTCCCCTTCCTCTCCCTACTCTTTTCCCTCTTCATTTCCCATTCTATTGTTTGCATATCAAGGAAAATAAAAGGAGTAAACATTAGAGAACAATCTGGAATGGATCTAAATAGCTTAAAGTAGTTAAATGTTTTTCCCCATTTCTAACAGGGAGCACATGTATTAAATGCAGGCTGAATTCACAGTTTCTCTCGTGCAGACAGTTGGTGGGTGATCTATTTTCAAATGTCTTTTGATAGTCAGAAACTTTATTTATAAAATAATTGGAAGCAGGTTTCTAGAAATTGCATGCACTTTAATTGAATGCACAATCAAATGAAAAATACAACTGTGTTTTATTCTGGTACCCACTGTTCTCTAGCACCATTTGATTAGGACAAGAAAATTAATATATGAGCTATTTAACAACTTTTGTTTCCTGACAGGTCAAAAAGTCTTGTCTATGTATATGGAGAGGAACTTGAAGCACTTCAAGACACAAATATCAAATTAAATTTACTCACATTCTTCATAAAAGGATTTTATAAAAAACTTGCAAAAAAATTATATGTAGAAATACAGGAAAATATATAATGCAAAAATTACATGAATTTTTAAAAACATCTACCTGCTTGAACCTACTGGCCAGTGCTTTACAATAGCATTTAGAACATTCATTCCCATTTTTCACATTAAATCTAACATGAAATAACTTTTGCAATATATTTTACCTTTCTTTCATTCATGTCATCATTTTGGCCTTCATATTCACCCTAGAGAAAGGAAATAATTAAACAAATTATGAAACAACAGGTAAAACTAAATAAAAGATTATTCAGTTGTTCCCACATTGCTGATTTTACTTTTAGGTCACAAATTGAAATGTACTTATGTAAGAGATTTCATATTAGAATCACACATTCAATATATTTGCATTGCCACAGACAGCAAACATTAATGTCTATGCACTACTGAGTGACACCAGCAGACAACTAGATTTTTAATAGTATATACATACATCATGAAGTGGGTATGCTGCATCATAAACATTGTTGGCTATTAATGTGCCGATACCTAAATGGAAAAAAAATAAAAACAAAAAATCAGATGGTCAACAGGTAGGCACAGACAAACAGAAAACATTATTACAGCTCTCATTCTGTGACATGCAAAGGGGACTGAGCTGTATTACTGAAAAGATGCAAAATCAGGTGCAGATGAACACATACCTACCTAGAAATTCCTGGCTGTGGAAGGCATTTCTTACAGAAAGGTTCATTCCCTTACAGTATTTATTCCTTAGTGCTGTGCAAAGGCTGCTTTGACCACTTTCTCACCCTGACAGCAAAGACCCATGAGGAGGAAAGCATCTTGGAAGCCCTTCTTGAATCTCTGCAGTGATCAGAACGGTGGATCCCCACTGGCACACCCAAACAACACCAAAACCCACCAACTTCCACAGAGGTTTGTGATTATAGAATCATAGAATGGTTTGCGTTGGAAGGGACCTTAAAGATCATCCCATTCCATTCCTTGCCATGGGCAGGGACACCTTCCACTAGCCCAGGTCACTCAGAGCCCCATCCAAGCTGGCCTTGGACACTCCCAGGGATCCAGGGGCAGCCACAGCTTCTCTGCCCAATCTCTACCAAGGCCTGCCCAACCCCATAGGGAGGAATTTCTCCCTATTATCCACTACAAACCTGCTCTTCTTTAGTTTGACTGAAGAAACAATCACAAACAATTAAGAGTGATTGACAAAACCCTTACTCTGTATTGACTAATATTAGGTCTTATCTCATTTTTAGTGAAAATGAGGGGTTTCTACCCTTCCTCACATCAATAAATGAGACCATCCCTCTGCCTTTATTCCAGACCTCTTTCAGTGCCCAGGGGGAAAAAAATGGAAAAAAAAAAAAACTAACTAGATTGTTTTTAGCGATGAAAAAAAATTCCATGGTAAAATTACACAACTGTAATTCTAAAATAATTGGGAAAATGCCTCTGGTCAGAGATGCTGGAAAAAAATTCCATGGTAAAATTACACAACTGCAATTCTAAAATATTTGGGAAAATGTCTCTGGTCAGAGATGCTGGATAGTCAGGACCAGTAAATATCTTCCTTTATATGAAGACAAATATCTTTACAACTACATGCATTAATAGAATCAGGAAATCATGCTTTGATAGTGTCAAGCCTTCTCCTGAGAGCACTCAATGTTTGGAAGTTTACAGCAGTTCAGAGCCAGAAGAATATAAGCCTTCCTTGTATAATGTCATAGAAGTGGAATCAGAGTCAGCCTTACACAGATGTAAAAAAACATCCATAAGCAAATGTGTTTGAAGTGTTGTTATTTCCTTTGTATTGTAGTATGAAACATGTTTATGGCACCAAAGTCTGCTATAAGCACTTGAACATCACTGCCCTGCCTCTTGTGCAAAATAAACAATGAACTCTTAAAAATAAAATAAAATAACCCAATGATGTTTAAAACCCCTCATGGTGAGCGGTTTTAAACTTAAGACTAAAGAGATGGGAAAGCCTTAGTGGCATATGAAACATAGTACTTTTAGGAGAGGATCTCAGAAGACCAAAACAACTCGTGAATTTAGGTTGAAGATGATGCATGGTCATGGTTTGGCTGCAGGTCAGAAAGATGGGAAGGATGGGAATGATAAAATATTTACCTCAGGTCAAATGGGATCTTGAGCTGACCTGAGCTGGAAGTGCATCAGCCTGTATTTTCACCTCAGCATTGAAAAATCCTGTAGAATCACTACTTGTGTTTTGATCCCTAATAATGGCCTTTATTAGACTATGAACCAGAACAAGCCATTAAAATAGAGAAAACTTGGTGAAAGAGAGAAGAATTCCCATGGATTAAGTGCTTCTTCCCTTTCTGCCATGTTCTTGTAGGACAGATTGCTTCTCTCAAGTTTTCTACCCAATGACTTCCAAAGCCCTTTAAAAGCTCAAGATGGTTTAGAGATATCTGCTTACAGAGGCACGAATCATAAATTTAAAACTCTGTACTGGGAAAAGGCAAGTATTTTTGGTTGAAAAAGAGAAAGCATTTTGTTTGGGGGTTTTTGTGTTGGTTTTCATGTGATTTCAAAAAAAATGTCTCTCTGTTTCAGGGAAACCTAAATTAATCTATTTTCCACTCCAGCTGCTGGACCAAAGGCATCTGTTACTGCAGCTTTGCTGCACAAAGTCACACCAGGGCTGTGCAGAGTCTTGCTCCAGCAAATCTTTTGCCAGGTTCATTATCCTTGGACATCGTGATCTCTCCATGGATGGTCAAGCTTACTGAAAGACCTCCAGAAAACATGCCAGACAAGGAGCACCGTCACTTTTTTTGCCACTAGGGAAATATGTGTCATGATCTCACAATGGATGAGAGAAAAGAGAATAAGCACACCTATACATATTGTGAACCTCAAGAAAAAAATAGTTCCAAATATTTCAGAGCTATCCCAAAAGTGTCTTCAAAACGGTCATATTTAAGTCACATATTTCACTAGGCAGCTCATGGAGATAATTTTTAAGGCTGCAGCAATAAAAAATAACCTGGAAAGATGTATTATTCTATTGAAATGGCAAGAAAAATATGCTCCTGCAAGAAATAGTACAACATATTGCAGTGGACATCTGAATTTTTAAAAGCAGATCATAGAATAGTCAAATCCAATTTTATAACAATTCATGAAATGTGAGTTATGTCCCAGATCCTGCACCTGTAGAACTGAAAAGCAAGCTCCCATTACCATGTCCTATCCAAACCATGGTCCAGAAAGTCTGATTTTATGTCTCAGAAAAACCATTTGTTTCAACCTCTATTTTTTGTGGGTTTTTTGTTGGTTTTTTTTTGTGAAGACAGGCCAGCATGCTCCTGTGTTCTGCTAAAAAAATCAATATTCTGTGAGATACCCTGGCAATTCCTTTCAGCAGAGCACAAACAACTCCCTTCCCTCCATCTTACCCATGCTGTTCCTGGCCTTTGTAGACGTTCGCTTCAAAATTTCCCTCACCTGTGGAAAAGAACAGTGGGATAACACACAAACCCTCTTTTAGCATGAATTCCATCATGGAGCTACAAATAAAGCAAAGCTTTAAGACAGGTGGCTTCTGTAGTGTTCATTTTCACATGTATTTGGGCCATTTAGCAAGTTTTGCTGGTGGATTATCTGCTCTAACATTGGTAGGCTGCTGTATCACATCCTTATAAAACTATGCGAAGTGTAAGGATTTTATGGAACAAAATCTGGTTAAAAATTAGGGACAGGGCTTCAAACAGCTTTGAGTGACGGAGAAGAGTCAGTAGTTTCCCTGCAAAGCATCTTCTACTCCTGGAGCACTGCACAGCTCCAGCGAGGGATTCCTTACAGATATATGACTGCTAAGTCTTTTACAAGAACAGAGAAATAAATTGATGGAATTAGGGAAGCATTCACCAACATTCACTGCTAAAGCAAATCCCATCCAGAAGAAGACAATAATATGTTACTTTTGTGAACTTACTATCCGGCTGCGGGTGGCATTGTCGAAAAAGGTGTCTTTGTCTTTGATGTTATACCTGAAACATGGAGAGAAAAGAAAAAATCAGGTCCATTTTAAGACATGGGAGTAATAATTAAGATAATATATAAGCTCCTAATTTAGAATTCATTTAGAAAGCACAGCTAGTAAGAAAAACAGATGTTTAAAGAAAATATAAATGACATAGTACAGCTATACGGTGCTATTTAAGATCCAGACATTCTCAGTTCTGCCTGGATTGCAGTGATGGTGGGCATAAAAACACAAAATTATTAAGTAATATAAAATAATAACCTATTGTTTACACAACATGACCTTTTAATACTTTTCTTATAACATCCCCTCAACACTAGAACATTATGAGAGGATGTTATAAGGTTTCAACCAGCCTAATGTATATGTTCATTACTCTTTTCCAGGCGACCAAACAGTCAGCATTTCACTTTCAAATAACTATTCCTCTGGAATGATACCTTCCCTTAAACCTTAAAGTCATCATATGTGAAATTAGCTTCTCATTTTATACTCCTTCATCAATTTGACTTGTAGTCAGAATTAATTAAAGTTGTCGGAGGGCAATAAAGGATATGGTCGGTCATTGTATTTATTACTCAATTTTATTTATCAAACATAAATACAAGGAGACATCCAAGAGGTAAAAAAAAGAGTGTTTAATGTCAAACTGGACCCAGAAATATTATTCTGAGTGAAAGGGCAGGTGTCAAGAATTCCTTATCTGCATATTATTAGCCAAGTTTTAATTACTATAATAAATCTATCAAGATGTTAAATATTATTGGATTTTTACTGGTTCTTTGTTTCTACGAAGCAGGCAGTAATGTCCTGAACAAAATAATCAGGAATTTAGTGGTAGGATTTTTACATTTCAAGCTGAACACATAGATATTTTATTTGGCACACTGCTGCCCATGTTTTATCCAGCAGAAGTCTCTGCAACTGAGGTTTCTGTTAATCCACTGACAATCTGACAACTTGGGTATTTCCTCAGGATTTCCAGAAACACTCAAAGAATTCCTGAATTTTGACAAAATATGGGTAGAGAAAACGATAACACTGAAATGATAAATTTTAGCTTCCTTCATTTTTCATCACATTTTAAAGTACTCACAAATGTATTTTCTCCCTGGAAAATGGGTAGGACAAGTTTTTCATCTTAGTATTTTCTTGTTGTGGCACCTGGGGCTGCAGAGGTTCAGTCAATTTGCACCATATTTCATTTAAAGATTTGAGTACTCCCCCTTCTTCTGTGATTTCATACATCTGAGTAAAGAAAATTGTACATTAGCAGGTCCCTTCCAAAAATCCACTAAAATAAAGGAAAAAAAAAAGGATTTGCTAGACACATATGTTTAAATCTGTAATTAAAATATGTGTCTTCTCTGAAGACATATTCCCATACAACAGCAAGCACCTGAATCCATATGGGTTGCATTTCCAAAATGTTCTTGTCCTTCACAAGCTGCTTTCAGAAGAAAACTCAGTGCAGAATGGTTAATACAAGAAAAATCACAGAACCACAAAATCATAGGATTGGAAGGGACCTGAAAGACGATCTCATTCCAAGCCCTTTCATGGATGGTGACACCTTCCACTAGCCCAGGTCACTCAGAGCCCCATCCAACCTGGCCTTGGACACTTCCAGGGATGGGGCACACATGACTTTTTAGGGCAGGGATGAATTTCTTCCTGATATCTAATCTTAACCTAATACTTTTCAGCCAAAGATGATTTTGTTCTAGTTCATCCAAAAGAAATCTAACTGAACGAGGAGCTGCTGGGAGATACAGGAAGGCAGAGTGGTTATTTTGTCTTGGTAACTGGAACTAAAGAGAGCAAATACAGCAGGAAGGGCCTTTATCTGCTGTAAATCATACTCTTCCAGCAGAATAAATAATTGGTGGGAGATAGTTGCCATAGAGTGTGACAGCACTTGAACACGTGCCATTAGAAGAGGGAGTGGCAGGCTCAGGGCTGTGGAACAGCTCTAAGTGCAAAGATGCAGCTTTTGCCAGTCCAGGTTGATGTGAAGGGCTTGGGAGCTTCTCAGATATGGGAAGGTGTTTTTTTCCTGACACACAGACAATCTCACCAAACATGAGTTTATGTCCTCCTCCTCACAGGACACTCCTTCCAACCTTTCTACCAGCTTTGTTGCCCTGCTCTGGATGCCTTCAAGAACTTCACATCCTCCCCAAATCCTGGGGCCCAGAAGTGCCCCCAGCACTCCAGGTGCTCCCACCCCAGCGCTGAGCACAGCAGGATGAGCCCCTCTCTGCCTGGCTGGGCAGGCTGGCTTTGATGCCCCCAGGATGGGCTTTGCCCTCTGAGCTGCCAGGGCACTCACTGCTGGCTCACAAAG
>VZUH01004662.1:0-63546 GCA_013401175.1 Xiphorhynchus elegans
ATGTTCAGGGGGAATCTCCTGTTTCAATTTGTGCCCATTGCATCTGGTCCTGTCACTGGGCCCCACTGAATAGAGCCTGGCTCTGTCCTCTCTGCATCCTCCTTCAGTTGTTTATCCACAGTGAAAAGATGCTTCTGAGCTTTTTCTGTTCCAGGCTGAACAGTCTCAGCTCTCTCAGCCTTTCCTCACAGCAGGGATGATCAAATCCCTTCATCTCTGTAGCCCTTTGCAATGTCTGTCTTGCGCTGGTGAGCCCAGAACCAGAGACTGTTCTCCAGGTGTGGCCTCACCACTGCCAAGCAGAAGGAAGGTTCGCCTCCTTCGACCTGCTGGGAATGCTTTAGTCTAACACAGGCCAGGATACCCTTAGTCATCTTTGCTTCAACGGCACTGTGCTGGCTCCTCTTCAGCTTGGTGTCTACCAGGACCCACAGGTCCTTCTCTGCTGAGCTGCTTTCCAGAGGGGTGACCCCCAGCACCTTCTGGTGCCTGGGGTAGTTCAGTGGAGTCTGTACCAAGAAAGATTCTGTTCTTGAGTAGCTTTTCTCTCTCCTCTATCTGATAGTGAAAGTCTTTGGTCTTGTGTTCTCTGAGTCTGTATGCAGGATCTAGTAATGACTTGGGATGACTGAGAGCTTTTTCTCTGCCTCAATAAAAGAATAGTTGGAATAGCAGAGTCAGCTGAATACAGATCTAAAATGGTTTGCAAGGAGCTGTGAATGTTATTTGGGTTTATTCTCTCAGGTAGTGCAATAATTCAGAACTTCAATACTTGAAAATGTTTGCTTTCCTCTTGGCTTTTTAATGTATCTGTAGTGGGCTGATGAAACTGCTGGTGTTTCTGTCCTTTCCACTCTTTTTAAAGTTATATTTGCCAACTCACTTTTCAAACTTTTTTGTAAAAATCTCTTCCACAATTCTCTGTCTCAGTTTTTACTTACTGCTTCAAGGACTCTCCTACAGTTTGGCTGTTTGAATCCAGGCACCACAGAAGATAGGAAAACTGTAAATGTCATGCACACCTCTGAAACTGGTGGCTCTTCTTCAGTTTTATCTCCCAAAAAACCCATGGAACAACTCCGCACTTTGTGTGGTTTGAATTATTTTGATTCTATTTGGATAAGAAGCTATTATTGCAAAGGATGATTTCTGTCCTTTGATATCCACCTGACCTTCTCCCAAAATACTAATTTAAAACAGTAGTCCTGAGAATTTATTTTTCAAACCAGTTCTCTTCACTAACAAACTTTTGTTCTTGAAGACACTTGGAAACGAGTTACAAAATCAGAGTTAACTGGCAGAAGTGTTTGTTGTGAAGGTGCTCTGTTGCTGTCCTGTGGGTCTGAAGAACAGAACTGTCTGTCACCGGGGACAGAGATCACTGCATTTGCTTTTGTTTGGCTTTCCTGAGGCTGAGTTTTCCCTCACAGGCAGTTACCCTGCTGTCTGGGCTGCCACACACTGAAATTCTCCAGGTGACCTGAGGTCTGGATATCCATCTGTAGAGGGGCTGCTTTGTAGCTCTGTATGTTGTTCTTTATCCTTACAGAAGAAACTGTACTGACAAAACTGTGCTAACGCTGCAAGTGTTGCTGCTTTAGATTCTTAGTATTAAAGCAGCAAAGTTTCCTTCATAAAGCACAACACTTTTTTGTGGGCAGCCTCCAGGATTGCTGTTGTATCTTATACAAGTTTAAAATTTTCATTTGAAAAAGGAACAAGAGGAAAAAAAAAAAAGTCATAACCCTACTTGTGCAAGAGCTTCGGATTCTAAAATCCAGACACAAATCCTTGCTGGCATTAAAGACACCTTTAAAGATCTGATATATCCCAAGCAGCAGGAGGTTTGCAAATTTACTGCAACGAGGGGTTCATTAATTTCCCTAAAGTGGAGATGTGAAATACGTGAAAAGAAAAATGATCCTGTCTTTGAGGAGGACATTTCTTTTAAAACGTTTCTTATGTTGCAAACATAACTTCTATAAAAATGTTCAAAGGAAATGATAACTTTCAGTTGGTATTTTAAAGTCTAACTTGCATTGTAGAATAAATGCAAAGAATAAATTGTTTAGAGAGTGGTTTTGTGTGTTTTTGTTCTCTTTTAAATCTAATTGTCTTCCTGTGTAATTGTTAAAATACTGATAAAAACAACTTTAGAATGGTTCATTTTCTTTGTCAGAGTTCTCTTTTTGTATTTCCTTTTTGTAGCCGTGTCTCCTGAAAGAGAACATTTTTTTGTGGGTTTTATCTTGTTTTTGTGAAAATGCTTTAATATGCCTTTAGAAAAGTGATGATCAGTTTAGAAATATAATTGAGATCTGTTAGCTTTAGAAATAGCAAATTCTCTGGTGGTTTTTTTGGGATCTCCCAGTTTGTTTCATTGCATAGGTGCATTTCAGCACACCATTGCTGAATGTTTTACAAGCATTCAAAATCAGTTCTGCTTTTGGTTTTTTACTGGTAATCTTTGTGATATTGCTGCTTGCCTTTCACCATTTGTATTTATAGATTATCAGTATAGTGAGTTATTTGTGGCGTATCCTGAATTACTGTGTTGCTAAGAATTTGATTTTTTTGGGGGGTCTAAATTGCAATATTTGCTCAGCAAAGGTGATACAATTCTGATGGACCTTCCTACATGCAAAAATCCTGCTCTGTCAACTTCACCTGCACAGGTTTGACCTGTGGGCCTGTTTTGTCCCTGTGCCTCTGGATTGTGGAAGGAGTTCCCAGATGGCATTCCTAAAAGACACTGGAACACTTTGTCCCCAGCAGGTCATCTTTTTGCTGGGACAGTTGATGCAATTGCGTTTTACTCTTTAACATGTTGCACATCACTGTTCCTTCTGTTCAGGGCATTGTGGACTGTGCTGAATTTATATTTTCTTTTCTTTTTACAGTTTCATAGGAGAATTTATAAAGGAATCCCCCTGCAGTTCAGAGGACAAGTCTGGTCTTTACTACTTGATGTCCCTAAAATGAAGGAAGAAATGAAAGACTTGTATAATGTGAGTTTGTAGAATTTCCACTTACTATTAATTAGAAAAAGTATCATTTGCTGATACTACAGGCTTTATTAAGCTTTTGTTGTTATGTGGCTTTAAAAAAATTGGAAGTTACATAGCACTCTACTGCTTGTTTTAGCTAGGAAAAAAGCTACGTATTGAAAAGCACTTTTCCGACTTATTTTTTGTTTCTGTAATTCATGGAATAGTTTTGATCTTCTTTCTATTTTTTTCCCATCCTCCAATTCTTGCAAAAGCCCTTCTAAAATCAAAGCAAAACAAAGTAAGAAAAATCCCCTGCCCAGGTAATAAGGCAGAAGCCTTGGAAACTACAGCTCTTTGAAAAATGTCTATTAAGGAAGTACCTTCTTCACTGATATTCACCTAACAAATTCCAGTTTTCTGGAAGAGAGTGTGCCTTGATCTTGGAAAATCCAGAACAAGCTAGCTATCTTTGTGCCATCTCCTCTCCAGGTGAAGCTTAGCTGTCCTTTCCAAAGCACTGCCTGGCTACTTGATTATATTCTCAGAGGTGCAACAGGTGATGGGATGTTAACCCCACCAGATTTCACAGGCATAAATCCATCACTGAAGTGTATCTGCTACTTGGAATGTAAGGAAAACAGCTGTGTTATCCCAGAGTCCCCCTCCTCTCCCTGAGTAGCAGTTAAAGCAAACTCTGAATTATTGTGGTCATGTTCCTCTAAATTTTCCCCTACTAACTCTTGGTTTCTCTGTGGCAGTGAATACAGCTGCTGTCATCAGAGCTGAGCTTCAGATCCAGGAGGGAAGAGTAAAGGTTCATGTGCAGGCTCACAAGTCAGGCAGAAGGGGAATCAAATCCTTAAAAGTCTGTCTTTTCCTCTCTGCTAAAGGGTTACAGAAAGGCAATTTAGTATTCTAGAGTGTTCCGTTTTTTCCCCACAGGAATTTTAATATTCACTGCCTTTGAAAGGAATAATGTCCAGAGTTCCAAGGAAATGCATTGCTGGTTTGATTTTTACATTTTCCAATAGCACATTTTTGGAACTGAGACTTTGGGTCTGAGTAGACAAGAAATCTTGTATAGTCATGAAAGATCGAAGTTGACATTGATGTTATCTCAACTTTGGTGTCTGTGATCTTCCTCTTAAATTATTTATTGCTCTTTAGTTTGACAGGTTGGTCTTTCTGACTATTATGGGTTTTTTTAACTCCCCAAGTAAGACTAGTGGCAGATCCAAAAGGGATAAAACAGAGTTAATTCTGAATAATGTAGTTGTGGGAAAGAATGCTGTGTAAAACTAGAAGTGTTTAAAAATAGGTTAATTAATCTTCAGAAATGATTAATGCTATTCAATGCTCAATGCAAAACAAAGAAGTGTTTGTAGTTCAGATATAGAAGTAGAACGAGTTTCTTCCATCATTATCCTGGTTTGTTTATTTGTGATAAGCTCATTTTGCCGCTCTCCGTTTTCCATTTCCTGCAATGATACCAACATTGCTCATTGCAAGTATCACGTACAAATTGCACACCTTAAATGTAAAAGGAAAATATACATATTTGCTGTAGGTCAAACAGCTTCTTTCAGTTCTCTCTTCCAGTTCTTAATCTTCTGTCCTTTCTGTTCCTCAAACTTCAGATCCCCTTTCTGTTCACTCACAGGGGAAGCTCCCAGGATGACAAGGGCTCAGGGTGCTTCTTTTCCTAGAGCCTATCACATCATAGGCTCTTGTGCCACCCTAAAACTACCCCTTTTCACCTTGAAACTAACTTTCCTGCCTTTTGCCTGTCTAGGGGACAAACCATTCTGGGTGCTATTAGTTTAAATTATCCTGAAAGGTGCATGTGGCTGAGACCTGTGGTTAGTGCTGAGTTGGTTAATGGCTGCTGCCCTTGGTTCATTGATTTACAGGTGCCTGAAGCTTCTGGTTGTATTCAGCAGACTTGATGCATGTTATTGGTCCCTGTTTGATCCCTTTATTTTTATTATTCTTGTCTTTAATCTTGTTTTCTTGCAACGAGAATCTGTAGAGTTCTGCCTTTTGATTTTCTGTGGGATTTTATAATAATGCCTACTTTGGTGTAATGTTTTGAAAATACCATGTTGAATTCAGGGTCTTTTAAACTCAACTTTTTGGGGCAGAAGTGAAAATAAATGAATGAATGTCAAGAGAAAATTATTGTAAGTGCAGAAAATAAGGCGTCAATCTAACCTGTGCAAGCTTCCTAAGTATTCAATTACGAAAATGGATTTAATTATAAAACACTAAAGCAAGTGCTAAAGTAGACATATTCTACACCTAAATTAGATTAGAACAGAAAGACAGAGGAAATTACTAGAGAAATGTCCATTATCTATACTTAGATAATAACTGGCAGCTATGTAGCTACTACTTCTGCTAAGAGAAAAAGGCAGAAAAAGTATGAAAACCACACTAAATTGTCCAGTCTGGAGTGGAGCACTTGGACCTCAAGTTCTTGTTCCTGCGTAGTAAAATGAATCTTCTGTCTTTCTCCAGTGCTGTGCCTGCCTGAGAAATGGCAATAAGAAATTTGAAATGCTGAAACAGCCTTAAATATGGGTAGTGACTGATGTGTCAAAAAGTGTGTCTTTTTACATCTCTGCTGTGTGACTGTGCCTGACTCTAGAATTTGTACATTTATCTGCATGTTTTGGAAGTTAAAATTGTTATCATGTGAGCTGGAATTCTGTGTTGTTTAAAATCACATAATGGCAAATGCTTCAATGCACATGTACAGTCAGGCAGGTTTCTGCTGTTTTAGAGCTCCCAATTTTAAACTTGCTGTGTGTTGTGTCCTATTTGCCCAGAATCTGAAGTGGCAGGCGCGAGGGTGCTCGTCGTTCATCAGGCAGATTGACCTGGACGTCAACCGCACCTACAGGGACCACATCATGTTCCGGGACAGATACGGTGTGAAGTGAGTACATGGAAGGGCTTTGCTTGGCATGGCTTAGCACTGCCTGCTGCTCTGCCCTGAGCCTCCTCAGCCCAGGAAATGGGAGCTCTAGACCTCCAAAGCAGGATTCTTTCTGGGCACTGATGGAATTGATTGCTAACACAGAACTAACTGGTTTCCCGTTACTACAAGGGGGTCAGTTCCAAAGAAAAGCATTTCTAAGCTGTTCTCATCTTGTTTCATATTAATAAAAAGAGTCTTAGGTATTGTAAATACAAATGTGTGGGAATTCCAAGCTAATACATTAAGATTTATAACGCAATTGTTTTATTTAACTATTTATTTTCAAAAATAGCTTCTTGCATTTCTAATAACATTTATCTTCACAGGGATTTTAGCCTTGCTTTGGATTTTGTATTCCTCCTCTTCTACTATCTAATTCAGAACCAAAATAAAGCAGTATTTTTATATATGAACATTTAATTATTTACAAATGTAGGCCATAAGGCTTTTGGATTTCTTCAAAATGTTGTTTTGGTTTGGGTTTTGTTTTTTTTTTTTACTGCCATTGGATGAGGAATATTAGGCAGCTGTCATCTTTAAAAATGCTTAATGGTGAAAGAAGTGGTGTTACAAACATCAGCATTGTTGCTCGCTTGCAGCATCAGCACCCTGCTGAGATGAAGAGGGTATTTTTTCCCTTCTGTCCCTGTATTAGGTTCAGTTTTTAATCTCCTTTTCTTGCCAAGGCATATTCTCTGGTAGTCTGCTATTTTCAAAATGCAGTACTTAGAGCTCTGGATTTGAATATGATAATAAAAGAACTATTTTCTTATATTATTATTATTCTAGGTATTTTTGTGGAAAAATTCTCCATCAGGGAAGTTTCTGTGATGTCTGTAAGAGGTTCCCAGGCTGAGCTGCTCCGTGCAGTCCAGATCCCTCTGTGCTGGAGCTGCTGGGCCTCGCTCTGGGGGACTGACGCGGTGCACCCCACGCTGCCTGTGCTGCTCTGGGTCTCACTGCGTTTCTGGACACATTTCTGTGACATGTCAGCAGAAGCTCCTTGCTCCATCAGTGTGGGGTTAACACAAGCAGAGCCAGCTCCAGTCCCTGTGGCTGTGTTGTAAGCATGCCCTCAGAGTCCACAGGAAAGCCTTTGGCCGCCTAAAGCAATTTCACACTTGGAACAGATCTTGGAATTACTGTACATATATTATGCATTTCCAGCGATGCCTCGATGAAAAATTCAGAAGTCATTTCACATAGCAGTGAAATAAAGTCCCCTGGGTGTGTCAATAGCTTGTTTGACTTTTAAGTAGACAGTATGTCTTTGAAGGTTCACTCTTTAGTGGTATCATCTAGTGTAAATAGTATTAAAATTACCATTATTTTATGTATGTTACTGTGAATGAGATTGAGCTCTTATGTTTAGTTTCATATGGTCACCTGAGGATACAGGAGGCTCCTGTGTACATTTGGGGCGTATTAATTTGTCCTTGTAAAATAAGACTCCAGCTTAATGTCTAGTACTTTAGATTACACTTCTCCTTGGTTTCTCAAGAGTGGCTAAACTTCAGTTCTGAAGAGGGAAACAGAAATGCCATAATGTAAAGTTTTAGGGAAGTTTTTCCAAGTATTCATCCTCTTCCTGATAGAAAGTAAGCACCTTTAGACTTTCCTTTCTAGCCTGCTAATATCTCTTTTCAAACATTGATTAGTGACAGGGAGAAAATTTTGCTGGACAGTAAAGAGAACAATATGCAAAACTCAGCAGTTAAATTTTAGCAGTTTTACTTGTAGACAAAAGTAGACACTCAGGTATGCAGTCCTCCTGAAAAGAATCCCAAAAAGTGGGTGTGAGTTGAAAAATTCATTATGAGGCCTCTCCACCATTACTTTGGTGGCCCAGCAGAGAAGAGCAGGGTTGTGTTAGTTGGTCTCTTGAATTTTTGTTGAGTTACCTTCACAGGTTAGACTGTTTACAGAGAGCAAAAGGCCATTACAAAGCCTTCTGAAGTCCTGACTCTGAAGCACTCAGAGATCAGCACACTCAGAGGACTGAGCAAAGGATGCCAAGTTGGAGTTGCTGTTGCTTTGCTTCAGTTTGACAGTGGCAGCCACCAGAGAGGATTTTAATTTGGGTGCCAAGATTAAGACATCTTTGGGGCTGCTTTGTGTATTTCACATCTTCACTTCTCCATATCTGTTTGGAATCAGTCACAGCTGTTAGTTCTGTGTTCTGCAGGCACAGCAATCAGGTCTGGAGGGTTTCAGTTTTGGCATTCAGAATAAATCAGTGTTTGAAATGTAGCTCATCCTGTGTTTCACTTTACCTGCCTGTAAAAGTGATGATCTCACACCATTGCTTTCTCAAAATTCTAGGGGTATTTGTTGAAACCTTTGAACATGTAAAACATCATAAAGGTGCTAATTACAAAATCGGCTTGAAATTAGAAGTGCTTATCATTGTGAAGGTGGTTTATCATGTTCTTTTGTGCTAGACAAGTTAAATTGGGGAAACACATTTCCAAAATACTGTTCACCACTTCTAGGTTTTTCTGTTTTTACAAAAGACAATGTTATAGTATTTTCTTTTTCTGCTCTTATTTCTCCAGGCAACAATCTTTGTTCCATGTTTTAGCTGCATATTCCATATATAATTCGGTAAGTTGTGTGCCTCCACACTCAAATCTAGTTTCTCTGAATGTGCTTTAAGATAATAACTTGTATCTCTATCTTCTTTCTCCCTAAAAAAAACCAACAAACATTTCAGATACCTTTGGAAGTATATAGAAATAGATAATTTGTTTGTTGTCATCTTTTGAGCTGAAGTTAGAATAAAGCATCTCGATTATCTTATTGGACAGACTGAACTGTGCCTACAGTTTGGCTGAAGCTCAGTATTGTGTCCACTAAGAATAATGAATTTATGCTGTGCTGGACTATTATGCACTGGTATTTCCCCTCATTATATTATCTGCCTCCTGTTCATTTGAATGATGGGGAGGAAAATACTGGAAAAAGATGCATATTGGAGTTAGCAGGCGTATTTCATAACCTGAAAGGTTCTGCAAAATGGAAAATGCCTTTAAAGGTTGCATCTTCTTTACTTAAGCCCTGAGTATTGGCTGCAGTCCTGGATGGGGATTTATTAGAGTGGGGTTTCCAGACTCTATCATAAGGGTTAAGCACTTCTGTATGTTGTAATGTCTTTTGGCTGTGTGCTAAAAATAGAAAAAAATGAAATGCTGTCATGTCCACATTTAACTGTGCTTTTAATGCAATATCCCCTCATTTTTGAGCATTTCCATACATCTTGCATTTCATGTCCATCAGCAGCTCCTTAGAATTCACTGTAAAAATACGTGTTCTGAAGAGGAAAGTGACATTAAGCAGTTACTGAAATTAAATATTGGTTTGCTTGATTTTTTTTCCCCCCTCAACGTTCTGGGAACCGTAACCTTTCTGTCTGGCCTTTATATACCTCCCATGAAACATTGGACTAGTATTTTCAAGTTGCATGAAAAATATTGTTTGAAATCAACCATTAAAGTGTAATGATGGGAATACTGCAGTGAAGTTTTTATTTTGCACTTATGTTGTTGTGTTTTTCCTCTTAATGTGTAGCAGTTCTTATGCTTTGGTTTTGTCTCTGGAGCAAAAGTTCTGCTAAGAAATTGTAAACCTGTAAAAATGTACTCAACAATTAAGTCATTGTCCTTACGAATACTTTATTGGTGGGGTTATCAGAGTATCTGAATGATGGTGACAGTCAGTTCCTGCCATAAAAGTCAAAATTAATAGCAGAGGAAATACTGGAGTTCAGTTTTGGAGCAATAAAATTTTTCTTTATTGCAGTTGCTGATTATTGGGCTGCTAAACTTTATCAGGTTTATAGTTACAGGTCACTCTTGACAAATCCTGTGCTTATCAGATGGTGCTCTGACTGTAAACCTAAACAAAGCCACATCCTTTCCCCCCAGAAAAAACCCAAACAAAACCAAACCACAAATTACAGTTACATGGAAATATCTCTGTTTGGAGAGTAAGATGGTGCATTAGTGCTGACAAGGATTTTGTGCATCAGTAGTGAGTTCTAATGCACAATCAGTACTTTCAGGTTACTTTTCAGCTGGAGGGTTGGGCTGTGGATCGTTCCTTCTATCACTATTTTAATGTTTAAGCATGAAATGTGTTAAGTGGTGTTTTAGTTAGGGATCCTACACCATCAGGACAGGCATCTCCACTGACTAAAGGAAAAACTAAGAACTCATGGTTATGGGGCTTTTGGTTCCAGCATTTTAATGTTTTCCCTGTCTGCTTCTCAGGAAGTTGGATACTGTCAGGGAATGAGCCAGATCACAGCTTTACTCCTTATGTACATGAATGAAGAAGATGCCTTCTGGGCCTTGGTGAAACTCCTCTCTGGTCCAAAGCACGCTATGCACGGTATGGAATTCCATGTCTTTCAGTACATTTAGATTCATCCTGTCCTTTTAAGCTGTAATTTATTTGAAAATGGAACTATCCTGCTCTGTCTGATTGGTAAAAATAAGGCTAAATGAGAGCTTTATACTTGGGAGGGGTATTAGATGTTACTGGAGCTCTCACCCACAAGGGTAAGTAATTGTTTTTATATGTGATATCTTTCAAATAATTCTAATGAAAATCAGATGGTTTCCTCTTCTCTTATTCTCTCAGGGAATGTAACCAATTGAAGGCTGGTTATGCAGACATCTATATAGGAATAAAATAGTGGTGGAAACCTAATACAGAATGTGTTAAATAATACTGCAGCTGTGCTATCACTTGGTAGGATGGGAATCCACAGTAATAAATGGACTTGTGTCTAAGCATGAACTTCAGGTTTCTCAGCTTTATCTCTTCCTGGCACAGAAATTCCTGCTCTTGTGGTGGTGCTACTTACGTTATCGGTAGTTCTCTCTTTCCATGCCAGAGTTAGTATGATCTATGCCTATTCCATGACTATTGGTATGGGACAAGTCCAGGAATTCCAGCATCTTTGTGATGTTACTGTTGTGGTGATTCAGAAAAGCTGTAGTTCTTGGGAGCCTGACAAAGTAAATGTCATTTAGAATGTGGGCTTTTTAGCAAATTTCCAACAACCTCTGGCTCCTTTTTCCTGCTTAAGACTTTCTCTTACTGTGATACCTTCCTTCCTCGGCTTTTCAGTGTTTCTGGATGTTCTCCACCCCCAAGACAAAGGACTAGTTTGTTATTTTGGTGCTTCTACTGCAAAACTATCCCTATAGAGGAAAAAAGGTGTGTTCTGATGTGAGGATCAGTGTCATATGTGAAATCTTGAACTCATCAAGTTCAAAGACTTTCTTGAAGCTTTACACAATAGTAACACAGACTTGAGAGCATATTAAAAAAATTTATAGATTTAATAATAATCAAAACCTGTGCAACTGCAATTGTAGAATGTTGAGCTCTTCAAAGCTTATAGGAAATGCTAGGTGTTTTGGGAGGTGTCAGGATCAGCTCCTTATATCCCAAATCATATGCATGATGTACAGGAGGGTGAACAGATCCAACCTAGATTTCCTATGATTCTTTGAATCTTTGTATATGTTTTAATTGAGTTTGTCACTGTGCATCTGTAAAAATCCCTGTCGATTCTGGAAGGGAACCTTTCAAACTGACTTAACTGATGTGATATAATTTTGCACTTTTTCTGTGTTCTTCGGGCAAAGTAGCTTAAAGCACTGTTTGCCAGCTCCTTAAAGCCAAAATAACTTCAGTTCTAAATTGCCAAATGTCCATGAAGAAAACCTTTTATAGTTACAGTTGATACAGCTGACCATCAGATGGTTCTCTGGAATGGGCACCTCCCTGTGGGGCTGAGTAATTCACTTAGAATCATATTGATAAGAGTAGGGTGGTTAAAAGTCCCTTCCCACAGACAAGGTTTGTAATCTTGTTTTTCTCTTCTGCCTGTGATCTGGAAACCTGGGATACGTTATGGGTGTAGCTCATTAGCCAGACTTAACTTCTAGCATAGCACTACTTGAAATCAGGAGATGAATTTGACCTCTCTGATATTGTATGGGTGATGTGAAGTCTCTAAATGATAAAATATAGGTATCTAACCCTGAAAATTACCTACTTTTTTGCAAGCTGTTTCCATTGATCTTTCTCTAGTCTTAAAGATTCAAGATAATGAGTTGGTGTGTATAAATGTGAAAGAGCAACCTTCCATGGAAAAAGCACCTTTGAATATTATTGCAGATGGCTAATTAGCTTTGATGTAGTCATTTGCTGTTTACAGTAAGGAAAAAACAAATGCCTTGCCTATGTTATTAAAATTTCCTAATACGCAGCCTGACATTTAAATATGATAGAATTTGCATTTGTGTCTATGAAATACTAAGCCTGTGTGAACCTGAGATAGTAAATCTTGTGGCTTAGTGACTGTGCACTGAATTACATAATTGGTAACTAGATAGAGTTTGCTTTTGGGTTTGGAGTTTCTTTAGTGATTCTTTTTTTTTATGAAGTGGCATGTTCTGTGGGTCCATACTTGTTCTTCCAATTTCCATATTGCTTGAAAGGTCTTGGGTTTGGTTGTTTTGGTTTTTGGCTTTTTTTTTTTTTTTTTTTTTTTTTTTTTTTTGTGTAACTTTTTTTTAATCCTGGGAATATAGAATTGCTGCAGTAGATCTATTTAACCCAATGTTCTGCTTGTGATAGCGACCAGCAACAGATGCTCAGTGAAGTGTGTGAAAAAAGGGCAACCAAAGATCAACACCTCCTGGAAATGTTCTTCAGATGAAAATCTGTTTTGCCTGTAATAGTCTCCAGTAGACTTTTCTTCCTTAAATAGTTGCCTTTGACTATGGATTGTTCTTCCATTTGTGTTTTGGCTCTGCCACATGGTGACTTCTCCTCTGGATTTGTCATAGAGAAGTCAGTGAGTTTTTAACTAGCTCCCTGCTGGCACCTGCTTTGTTACTGTTCTAGGCACAGAAGAGGTTGAATCCTTTGATAACTTCTGTGACTTCTGGCTTTCCCAGACTTTCCAAGACTCTTTCAGGGTGGCCAGGACTTGACTGATTGTTCACAGTTTGGACACATGGCACGTGCCGTTGTGTCCCAGCACAAACTCCTACATTCTCATGGGTGAAGCCTTTTGGGCTTTTTTTATTTTACTCTCTTTTAGCTCCTTGGATTAGCTGCTTTTGGAGGTGGACTGGAGAGATCAAGCCGTTTGGTGATAGAACCTATTAAGTACCTTTGGAAAGTTAATAGGCAAGAGAATGCTCTCTGTGCCCAGATGCTCAGTGATTTCTTCATGGGAGCCCAGTGGATTTAAGAGACTTGGCCTCTCTTTGTACAAAACATGTTGGTTACTCTCTCATTACACCCATCTGGGCAACTGCTTGCCCCAGCTTACTTTCTTATGGTTTGTCAGTTTTTTCTTGAGGTTTTGATGTGAATATTGGACAGATAGTGTACTGAAAACCAGTTTAAGAAAAGCTGATGGCGTGTCAGCCCTTTCCAGGCTTGTGGGAAGAGTTTTCTTTGAATCCACGTTTCAGGTAGTTGATCTGTGAGTTCTTTTAGAGCTGTTTAGGGTTCTCTCTTGGGAACCTCCCTATGTCTTCCATGCAGACATTTAATTTGGTTTTAGTATTTGACTTCATCTTCTCTGAGCACTTAAAAAAATTTCACAGACCTACCAACTCTGTCAGACTTTGTTTCCAAGGTGTTTGAAAATAAGTCTATTACTACTTTTCAATGTCTTTTGTAAGCTGTTTTTTTGGTGGGGCAGGCTTGCTTTTTCACATTTTTACGCTGACAGTGTTTGATCATCTCTGTTTTTCTGATCAGAACACAGCTTCAGCTTTTTGAAGGATCTTTTGTGGATGGTTTCTCTTCCTGCTGTGTAGCTGTGCTAGCTTACCTTTACATTTCAAGGTTTTGTTGCTTACTATTATGTGTTTGCTCTGAGCCTGTTTTTTTCACTCTGCTGATAACTCAGTTGAAGGGTGATCTCAATGCTTTCCTTTTCCAGTGTAGGATCACTAAAACTACTAAAAATTTTTATATGCCCTTTGGTTCAGTTGTGTGAGCTCACAGTCTTTACTTATAGTATGTAATCATGATATTTGTTGTGGTAGAATATCCCTCTTTTTTTTTAAAGTCTTCAGTGCAGACAGTTCTGTGCTGTTTGCCCTTCTGTCATGAATGTTCTCAGCAATACTTCCAATTTATGTCTTTTTGCTTTTAAAAGTTTTAGTTGGTGTGGGTTCTAGTTCTTTTTTTTTTTTTTTTTTTTTTTTTTAAGAATAATTATAGATGTGTTTTCCACATGATCCTGTATTGGGTAGACTAATGTATGACTGATGGATCTGCTGTCACTTGTCATTCTAATCTAATAATAGTCACTAAGGGAATGTATTGATGTTTTACTGTAGCTATTTAGGCAGAAGTGTGTGCACATCTGTACATGGACATCATAATATTGATGTGAGTGTCTGTTCAGGTCCAGTGGTCTTATAGAAGGATAATGTTCTTGGAGCCTCAATGCCTTTTTATGTCATTTTTGTAGCACATACACCTTTTAAATGGTCAACTTCTTCTCTTAGGTTTTTTTATTGAAGGTTTTCCAAAACTGTTGAGGTTTCAAGAACATCATGACAAAATACTGAAGAAATTTTTGTCCAAACTTAAGCAGCACTTGGTGAGTATTTATATCACAATACAAACAATGATAATTTACAGCTTTCTACCTTGTTTCAGTTCAGGGAACCCACTATGCTGAGAGTACTCAAACCTCAGGGGAAAAAAGCACTTCTCTAAGAGACAGAAGTGCTGTTGTTTTTATTACAGACAAAGTTATGGTGCCCCTTGGCAGAGTTATGATAAAACTGGATTATAAGAGCAGGCAAACTGGGTGCCTGTCTCACTTTCCACTCTGAGTTAAGGACAATGTGTGGTTCTTCTGCTTGGCCACGTGCAACCTGCTGTAAACAGGCTGGTGGGGAAGCATTTTATCAGGAGTCTTTTCTATGTAGAGTTTGTGGTTCATCTCAGGACAGAGGTAACTTTATAACCAGCCAGTTTAATCTCTGTTTAAAAAATAACCTTTACAAGATGGGTTAATGGTCCTTCTAAAATTTGCACATGCTCGTAGTATTTTCATGAAGCTAAATTTTAGGGGTTTATCTCTTCTAATACTCTAAAATCGGAAAGAATACACCCTTTTTTGGGGCTTGGCTGCATTTATTCTAAGAAATAAATTATTTTTCTAATGGGAGAAAAATACCCTTCCAATAGTCCTCAAGAATTTGCCTGTACAAGACATTGGTACTGCCAGAATCCACCTCCAGGTCGTTAAAGGTACTGTAAGAGATGCTCACTTGCAGCAGCATCACCTAAGAGTGATGGCTGCTTACAAGCATTGCCTTCCCAGGACTGTATTATTTTCTGCTTAGTGTGTTTATCTCCTTAGAAAAAAAGACAGTTTGAGAACAAACTAGCACTTTGGCATTGGTGAATGGCATCTAATGTGTGATTGTTGTATTATAAAATGGAACTTAATGTGTTTTGTTAGGGTTTTTTTAAGTGTGCTGTAAGAATTGCTCATAACGTGGCAGATCTGGTTAGGAAAAAACCCCACTCTTCTGTTAAAAGGTCAAGCCAGAATTAGTCATGCAAGATTATCTTGTCACATTAAAAAAAGACCTTAAACCCAGTTCTGTAACTAATTTAACTCTGAAATGAAAATTGTGGATTTCCAGTACATGCATGATGATGATTCTTGTTTAGAAATACTGTTATTCTCATTTTCGAGGTTGTTGCATTTCAGAAGGAAAATACAGAATAATGCCTAGAAGACAGTAAATGGTAAAAGGCGTTTATACTTTCTAAAAATTCCAAAATAATAATACGTGATTGAAGTGCTAGAACCTAAGGCTGGCACGTGATTGAATTTTGTATTATTGTTTATGTAACTCTTATTACTGCACTTAAAAATCAAGAGCTTTTTTTTTTCCAATCATCTGTCCCTGTCCCACCTCTCCCCCCTCTGCCTTTGGTCACTTAAAAAATGAAAGCTCCAGACAAATGCAGAAAGCTGCTTTTAATAACTGGAGAAGCTAATTAAATAAAATGCTTTCATACCTCTCTTCTGAGGGAATTCTTGGCCATTTGTTTAGAGGGATGCAGAAAGCATTCACTCGCTATATTTATTATATTTTTTATTTTAAGTTTTTTTTTAAGAACTTAGTTCTGTTTTTGTTTGGATCAGTTTAGTGGCATTAAATTTAATGGCAATTTGTTTTTTTTTTGATCAGAGAAAGGCATGGCCTGTTATATCTATCTTTCATAGGCTGATGGCCATTCTTACAGGGTAGACAAGAAGATTGCTTTTGTTCTGTTTGCTTTTTTCAAGACAACACGAAAATCTCATAAATATTATTTCAATTCTGTTAAGAATTGTTTTTCTTCATCTTACTGTGAATGTGTCACTAAAGTGAGCCCATTTTAATTTGCTGAAAGACAAAAGCAAAGCCTGCAAATAAACCAGAGGGATTTGATCCATTCCTTATTCGGTGTTTTATAACTGAAAATTTTGGAAAAGCTGAATCTGGCAAGACTGGAATATGATGTTATTCCATAGTTAAAATTCAGGATTTCTGAACTTTGCATCTTTACTTTGTTTTTGACCCTAACTCTGAAGAGCTCCATGAAACTGCAGAGGAGCTTTAGCCATCTTTGAATGGCTGACACACCATGTGGATTATCTGTGCTCTAGGGGAAATTAGGCCCTTTAATTAAGGAATAAAACTCCTTATCACTCTAAGTCCTGTTTTGAGGACCCATGTTTGGAGAATTTAATTGTTTTATGCTGGTTTCTGGTAGTTATGTGTTTTCGTCACAAAATCTTTTCAGCCTTTTGGCATGAATTGCCAGCCTTGCTGCAGAGGAATAAAAGGCTTACTGGACCCAGTGCCTGAACTTGGGTTGCTCCATAATATAGATTTATTTCTTGGAGAGAGGATTTTATCCTCTGCTGTCTCTGTCCCCAGAACAAGATAAAGGTTGTGTTAACATCTCTGCATCTCCAAGTGCATATTCTTCAGGTGGACAAGTTGATGAACTAGAACTATAAAAGACAGAAACTGCATTTGTTGGATTGAAGTAACAGTGTCTCATACGGTTAAATTAATTATTTATGGTGAATATGGTGTACATTGGCCTCAAGGGGCAGATGTTTTCTCGTGGACAGTGCAAGGCACTACTTGGATTTTTGTGTTTTTAAACTTCTGCCTTCTTTGCAGGACTCCCAGGATATGCCCACCAGCCTTTACACAACCAAGTGGTTTTTCCAGTGTTTTCTTGATCGTGTGAGTATGCTTTTCTTTCTCTTGCTGTTTTTAATTGTGACTTGGGGCAGATTGTTTTCACAGCATCATCTGATTCTGTCATTGCAGACTCCCTTTACATTAAGCCTCAGGATATGGGATATCTACATACTTGAAGGAGAGCGGATTCTCACAGCTATGTCTTACACAATTCTGAAACTACACAGAAGTAAGAAATCTCTCAAACATTAGAAAGCTAAACAGAGATCCAGCTAATTTTGTTCTAATTTTGTGTAGTTTGACCTTATGTGTGAAAAATCTCAGTTTGCCATTTGCCTTGTGCTTCTTCTGACAGGTATTTTTCATTCTTTATGCACAAAAAGGTAAAAATCTTTGCTTTATTAATGTGTATGTATGCTGGGTTGACCTTGGCTGGATCCAAGTGCCCACCAAGCTGCCCTGTCTCTTCCCTGCTCAGCAGGGTTGAGGGAAGGAGAAAATAAGATGGAGCAAAAAAAAAAAGGCAGGTTAATAAAGTAAAAGTGAAGGCTGTACATGGAAGTAAAGGGAAAGAAAAGGTTTATTCTCCACTTCCCATCAGCAGGTGATGCCCAACCACTTCCTGGGAAGCAGGTCTGGAAGACAATCTCGATAATAATGAATGCTCCACCTCCTCCTTTGTCTTAGCTTTTATTGCTGAGCAGCTGACCCATGGAATGTCCCTCTGGCCCATTTGGGTCAATGTCCTGGCTGTGTCCCCCCCAAGATCTTACCCACCCTCTGGCTTCTGGTGGGGAGGGAATGCTGGAGGGGCAGCACTGGGCTATGCCAGCACTGCCCAGCAGCTCCAGAACACTAGTGTGTTACCAGCACCTTTCCAGATACCAGTGCACAGCTCTACAAGGGCAGATTAACTCCATCTCAGTCAGGCCCAATACAGTGGGATTGTCAAATAAAAGTATTTATTACAGTAAGAAAGTTGTTTAAACATGGACACGAGATGAGCTGTATTGCTGACTAAACAGTGGGGAATAATGTTGTAGGTCTCTGGACTGGAAATGGCTTACTAGCCCCCCCACAGGACTGAAATTAAATAGAATAGCACACAAAGAATCCAGAGTGTGCCACTAAAAGCTGAAACACTAAACACTACCAGCAAACAACTCAGCAATGAGAAATCACCAGCCTGTGTCTCTTTATACCATTGTTTGTCCAAGAATGTAATTAAAATCTGGAATTTTTGTAGTCTGCCTGTGTGACCTTCTCTTTCATCTCTTACCTGTGGGTAAAGTGAAATTTGAGATTTCCAATAGAAGAATTGTGTAAAGCATCTATGGTTGGTTCCCTGAAGTGATTTGGCATCTTAAGTTCCAAAGGATCCAGAAAGCCTTGGAGGATGGATTTTAGGTTCTGAATAAACGTGAACATTTCTCGGGGTGATACCTTGTGGCTCAAGTTTCAGGACACTCTTATCAGGGGACATTTAACTCTGTGTAAATTCAGAGGTCTGTGTGGAGCTGCAGAATTGGTGTCGTCATTTCCTTGCGTGTTCATCCTCCCTGAACTGTGATGCTGCTCCCTCACTGCCTCACTGGGGCTGCTCACCAGTTGTTCATAAACCACTCTGAAAAATGGAAAAGGTTACTCTTTTCATTATTGCACTTAAGAAAGCCAAACATTTTGAGGCAAATAATTAGGCTTAGCATTTTGGTTTCTCTTCTTGCAAATAGACATCTACTTGAATTTAGTGTTTTTATTCACCACTCTTTTTATGGGAAGACCTGAGCAAAGAGTCTGAGTGTGGATTTGCTTGCTTAGCAAGTAGCAACTTCCTCTGTGATCAAACACCCAGAGTAGCTCAGGGCAACAGAGAGGAGATGAGAGGGCTGGCAGAGAAGGGGGCAGAAGACAGATTCTGATTTGTTTTCCAGTTTCCTGTCTACCCTTAAAAACATTGACGGTATAGCTGTCCAAAGTAGCATTGTGGAATACATGCCAAGAGCATTTTTATTACAGTGCAAAAACATTTTTTATGGTTTCTGTAAAGAAATTGTACATTCTGAAACTTTTGATGACATACAAATGATTAAAGAAGCTACATAAGTATGCAGTTACAGCCTTGCAAGCCACATGGCCTTACTGCTGTGTAAAAAGGAAAAGAAAAATAACCTGATAACTGTAAAATGACTTTCAAAATATGACCTGAATTTTCAGAGAGCCTGAAGCAATGGTTCTGAAGTGTGAACTGCCATCATCATTTCAGTGGGAGTTAATTCAGTTGTGAATGAGGATACTGTAAACAGCAATTTTTAAAATGTTTTACTGCTTTTCAGAGCTCCTAATAAGAGAGATGATATATGTTGTACAGATCCACAGGGTGTTTGTAAGTTGAGGATGCAGGGCTGAAAAATAAAGACCTGAAGCTGTTGGACATGAGAAGGCTGAAGGAGGGTGACTTGTTAGTTTTGTTTGGAAAACACTGTCCTAAGTAGAGAATGATACACAGAAAGAATTTCCATAGTGATCTGCAAGTGAATTTTGGATGCATTTTATAGATTTCTGGTGTAGAAATCATTTGCCTGCCTAACTGACAAGTGTTTTTCATTCTACTTTGAAAACAAGAGCACCTAATGATGGAAGTACATTTTCCAATGTTTGTTATCAAGATATCTTAAATGTATAACAATATTTTCTCCTTACATAGAGCATCTGATGAAATTGCAAATGGAAGAGCTTGTAAAATTTCTGCAGGAGACTTTAGCCAAGGATTTCTTCTATGAAGATGACTTTGTAATAGAGCAGCTCCAGACTTCTATAGGGGAATTGAAACGAGCAAAGCTGGATCTACCAGTAGCTGGTAAGAAACTTGCATGTATCAGATTTAGATATTTGAAGCTATTTACACATTGTTAATTTCTAAAGTGTTAATTCATGCTGTTGGAAATTGTGCAGATATTTTTCTCTTCATCAGTTCATACATTTTGTTTCTGGGTTTTTTTTTTTACCCAGAAATAATTTACAGTTTAAAATCAACACTTTTGCTGTGATGAATTTGCTCTTTTTTGGGGTTTTGTGTACTGGTTTTTAGCTAATGACAAAGCACTTTGGAACACCCTGTGCTCTGATCATTTTATTAACTTGAATTTATAGAACCTTTCAGATAAAAGTTCAAATATCAAGGTTTCAGTTTGTTTGAAGCAACAGCATTGTCTGACAATCCAGACTGTTTTGTAGCTTGATTAGATGTGGAACAAACTTCATGTTGAATAGTTTCTTCGGTTAGTCAGTCCAGATTTTTAGTTGTTTGCAGGTGATAGACCTGTTTGGTGTTTAATGGAATCACTTTTATTTTTTCTTCTAAGCCTTTGTATTTGTGCCTTTCGGTTGCACAGCAAAGGTGGTCATTTTGTGGGGCATTGCTTTTGAAATGCATAGGATCTCTTCCTCCTGTGTTAAGATTCTGTTCTTTTCTATCCTTACCTCCACAATGGTTAATTAGAATTTTTCTTGTGATTACTCAGTACTTTTTTTATATCCTTTTTAATTGCAGAATAATATCCGAGAAAAATGTGTGTTTTAAAAAATTTACAAGCATTGCAGAAATTACCTTCAAGTAACTTCCTTTAAAGTTGCTGTGGTTTGCTTTCAGAAGTTAAGAAGTGTCAGAAAAGAGGTTGCAATGCTGTGATAATTTGTTCTTTCATTAATGGACTTATTTTTTCTGTTTCTGTAGACATTGTTTATTGCATGCAGTATTGGGCTGTGTCAGAACTACACACCACAAATAAGTGCCTGTTCCATCTGGTTCTTCAGCAGATCTGTTCCTATGGAGCACAGACACCTTCTCTCCATTTGTTTTCCATTGTCTTGGCTTCTTGTCCATTTCTTGTTTTTCCCTATTCCTGTGTTTGGCCTTCTCTCTGAATTTCTGTACAACCTCTCCAGCTGCCTTTTTTTCCACCCACAATAGGTCTAAGTCCAGTTCCTGCTCTTGTCTTTCCATCTGTTGCTTCCCCTTTGTAATAGTAGCCTTCCCACCCTACCTTCTCCCCATCCTTTTCCCACAAGCCGGGTTTCAGTCTGGAGAATGTTGTGCTTCTGAAGGTGCTCTTTCCATCACTTCTCTTGAGCCATGGGCTTTATCAGACACCCTGTCACAGCTGATGCTGGGCCATGGAGAGGAGTGCATGGCATGGCAAATGCTCACCATGGGAGCACAGAGCCAGTGAGCAGCTCCTTCAGCATCAGTTCCACTCCATCATAGAATTATGGGATATCCTGAATTGGAAGGAAGCCATAAGGGTCATTGAAGTCCAGTGATTATATCTGAACAGTGAGGGGCTTATCCCAGCAACTTCAGTTGTTTGGAAATGTGTAGACTTTTCATGGATATGGTAAATTTCCTCAGTGAAAAGTTCCTCGTTTCCAACCTGTGGTAGCTCAAGAACTGGGAAAGATTTTTGTAGTTTGCTACATGTCAGAGGTAATGGATCTAATGTAAGTCATGTTGAGAGTCTTTGAGGAAAATACAGAATTTACTGGAAATTTTCCTGATGCAGAAGGCATAACTTATTTATGTATTAAGGCTTTTCTTTTGGTTGAACATAAAATGCCTTCAAGTGAAACTTTGGGAATACTCTGGATTTTCACAGAAAATTCAAGGAGGCTTTAGGTGCCGTGAGACCCACTCACCTTCCAACAGAAAGTGTGAGACTTGAGGAGTCTTCTTGTGGGTACCAACAGCAAATGACAGTGACTGGATCTTCTTGCCAAGACAGTTTGGCAATGGAATGCAGGTTGTTTGGTTTCATACTGCGTACACTTCGGTGTAAGTTCTGATATGACAAGCTGACAGGATGCTAATTGTTTGGAGCCATATTGGTTCTTTATTTTGGATAGCTAAAACAACATCAGTAACAAAATGCATTTTGTTTGTTCTTTTTTCCCCCTCCTCAACATGAATGAGGCAGGTTCAGTTTGGAAACAGGAAAAGCAAAGCCAAAGTAAAGTATCTTTTGTGCTAGGTGAGAAATTGAGCTTTTTCCTTTTTATTTTCAAAGTAGCCTGGGAAAGCCTCTCTGTGTGGTATGTTTTGCTAGGGGTAGAAGGGAACATTGCTTTCACAGGATGGAAATAAAATGCCTTCATCCTAATCCTTGGGAATATGGTTGATTTGTCTCCTGTTATCTCTGCTGTCCGTGGGCCTACAGGTCCTGCCAGGAGCCTGTTCCAGCACAGCCCTCCCATGGGGTTACAGCTTCCTCTGGGCATCCACCCACTCTGGTGTGGGCTCCTCCAGAAGCTGCAGGTGAACCTCTGCTGTGGCACCTGCAGCACCTGCTCCTTCTTCATGGACCTTGGTGTCTGCAGGGCTCTTTATCTCACATGTTCTCACTCCTTTGCTCTTGCGCAGGGTTTTTTGTCTCCCCTTCTTAACTCAGTTGTCGCAGAGGTGCTGCCACCATCCCTGACTGCCTCAGCCTTTGCCAGAGCCAGGGCCATCCTGGAGTGGGCTGGCATTGGCTCTCTTGGACATGGGAGAAGCTTCCTGCAGCTCCTCACAGAAGCCACCCCTATAGCCCCAGCTACCAAAACTTTGCCACACAAACACAGTACAAATGTCTGATTCTACGATCTTCATTACCTTGAGTCCTACTATTCTCATTTCATCTGTGAAACCATTCTGTGTCATGCAGACACAAAAATACCAGACTGTTCATTTAAATATTCAGTGTAGCCTGAGAAAGTAGCATTTATTTTTGTTTTCTCAGCTGAAATCAAAGCACTACTTCTTATCTTGTACTTTTTTTTCCTCACTGAGCAACAATTACACCTTTAAGAACTAAAGTAAAAATGCATGTTAGGAAAAAGAAAAAATCCCCATCTTACAGTTGCATCAGTATCAATCATCCAGGAATAGCAGTGAGCTAATTAAGCTCAGTGGAATTTTCCATCTGGCATCCTTTGTTAGGCTGTATAGATTTTCCTGCCCTAGTAGGGTAAGCTGCAGCAGGATATTAAAAGAGGTAATAACTTTTGCATTACTTGAAAGTGGATGTCTGCTTATGTCTGATGTAGCTTTCCCTGGCCTGCTTCCTCCGCAGCTTCTCCCACTGGATTAAGGAGCTCCTTCAGAGCAGAGGAGGAAGGGACTAGTTTAACACTTTCTCACTGATAAAACCCTTAAAGGGCTCAGCCAGAAAACATGGATGTTTAGGGGATCTTGCTAATTTTGGATATCTCTGAAGTGTTCTTGCCAATACTAGAGCTATTTTGCATAAAGCAGACCACAGATTTTTCCTCCTCTTTGTGGTGATTTCCAGTCTAAGTGCTGACCAGTGCAGGGCAGCCTGGACTTAGCAACTACAACCTCATAGTGTGGTTAGCAACTCAGGTGCTGTGCCTGCAACCCAAGGCAGGCATCCCTCTCTCCCAGTGACTCTATGAAGACAGGGAGCTGTATGGATAAGAGCACTTCTTACTGGAGAACCATGTGGTTATTGGGCCCTGGAGAGCCTGTGGCAGCTGTACAGTAGAAACTGTCCTTTAAGGTATTTCTCCTCTGACATACCCTCAAGGAAATTCAGGAGAAAAAGCATTTGGTGTTTTCTGGATTGTCTGGAATGGGATGCAGGATGTCCACACCACAGCTAGTTCTTGAACAGCACACTCACCTAACTCTGTAGGTCTTTACATCTCCATAAGCCAGATCTGATGTAGGATGGACAATCTCTTCCTTCATTCAAGGGTGATGTTTAGAGCATAATGAGAGGAATTTTCTTGGAATACACCATTGATTTCCAGAATCTCTTGAGGCAGATTCTTTCCATGTCTATTATTTAAAACAGCAAAATTCTGTAAATGCTCGCAAGATATGGCTGCAATTTCCAGCTTTGCTGTAATTCGTTCCAGTAGAACTACATGAATAATGCAATGCTTAATAAACAATATTTATATATGAACCGATTTTTATAGAGTCTAACTTCAATAAACAGAAGTGCTTACCAGTGAAAGTTTCATATTAAAAATATTTCACTGAAAACACTTTATTAATCTAGTACTTTTTAAAGAAGGCAGCCAGGCCCACCTTCAAGGCTTGAGCCTCTCAGGTCTCTTCTTGAGAGTGTTTCTCACTGGTGTTCTGGTATAAGGTGTCCTGAAAATGGAGGCCAGAGGGGGCCTGCGTTGGATTTTTTTTTTTTTTTTGACTAAAAGTTTAATAGACCTAAGAACAGCTGAGAAGGCCTGAAATCAGAGACGAAGGTCTTGTGCCATCATTTTAGAACAGTATTGGCAAACTTGAAAACTGCTCATGTTCTTGTGATCATCTTAGCTGTATTTGTGCATGATGACAGCAGCTTTGAACTCTGGCTCAGTTCTTTCAGTTTTCCCAACCTTTTCTGTATTCAGTAAGAACAAGCAAAATTTGAATCTTGCATTTGCCATAAATTTTAAAATATTTATCTGGTATTTATCTTTAAAGTGATATTTTATTAAATTTATTATCGGTATCTTTTATTCAGTTATCTATTTTACATATTCATCAGTGACAGTGAAGAAGTGTACACTATGCTAATAATAATAGTAATAATAATCTAATAAATAATGTCTGTTTTCTCCTGTTAATTTGCCTTTGACAGCCAAAACAGTAGAAATACGTAAGTCAGCCTGACATTGCTGTTTCTGATGGTGTCTTTCTTCTGGTTCTGTTTTGTTTCAGAGGTATTTTGGATTTTTCACTTGTGCTTGAAGAATACACAAGTAGCTATTTCAGACAATGCACTTCGTGTTTTAATCAACTTATTTTTTTCTGCCTTGTTTCTTCTGTGGTACAACTACTCTACGATATTATAAACTAAAATAATATATGGAATGAAACTTAATACAATTAGTATATATCTTCAGCAGTTTTAGACTTTGGCTTTGCATCGTTTAAAAATGTTTACTGTTTAAAACTTGCATGATCTTTAACTATATTTTCCAGATAATTGCATTGATCCAAATTTGTTGACATTTCTATTATTTATATGAATGCAGCTGTTTATAAAGTAAGTTTTCCTTGCTGTCAGTACTACAAAAGTGACACAGCAGCAGAAGGGCAAACAGTGTATTTTGTTCTCCCTTCAGGTTCTCCGTCAAGATTTCATTTAGTAACTCCTTTGGCATTGAAGGCATGTAAAGGAGGAGGAGTGAAGGTTGACTTTCAGAGAGAACCCTGAGCTTCTAGTGCAGGCACTTAAATTTCTTTAAAATTCTCGTGGACTTGTAAACCGAAGAAGATGGCATGTCACTGATGGAAAATAAACCAAATTTCAAGATGTCATTTTAAGAGTTGTTTTTATGACCATTACCATCCTTGAAAATTGTGTTAGAACAGTCAAAGTGCATGTATTCTGGTGCTGAAATTAAGGACTAGACTGTTATTCATCGGAGAGAGCACTTAAAGCACTTTACTCCAATTATATGTCTGCTACTCGATGCATGAGGCTGTTAGTGCCTCCTGAAGCAATTATCTGTGAATGTCTTGCAGTGGAGATCGACTTCCACTGGGTGGTGGCCAAGGCTTGTTTGAGCAGGAGGAAGTCAGGAGACAAACTTTCTTTAATATGTCTTGAATTTCCTATCTTTTGGGTAACAGTCACACCTGTTGATGTTTGCTTTGCTCCTTTTCATGTCAGGGGATATGTTTACCAACAACAAACAAGCACGTGATTCTTCTTGTTTTGCTTAAATTGTCTCCCTCTCCTTCTTTTGCCCTCCTTCCTTACCAGTTTTTCACCCTTCTTTCTTTGTTTGCTTATTTTATGCTATACTGCATAGAAAACAACTAAATCACTCTCTTTCTGTTAAAGCAGAAATAGCAAATCATGTAGTTCCTGCTCGGTAATTTGTGGTAAAAGGTGTTACCATGTTTCTTTGGGAAAAGCTGGCAACTAAACTGTCTGGGAACCCCTTGTGTTGAAGGAAGGGAGGAGAGAAAAATGAAAGTGCAAAGATCCCAATTCCACTTGAATACTTGGGAAAAATCTGATCGTCCTGATCACTTCAGAGGACAAGGACATTTGATGATTGTAGAGGTCACTGCCAAAACAGTCACAGCTGAACTAGATAACTTTGCCTTACCTTCTAGTTTTAAAATGCTTTTAAATCTTGTATGTAAACATCATAGATTTATAGGAAAGCACTTGTCCCGAAACCACTTCTTGTGGAATTCAGCAGTTTCTCCATTTCTCAGCAAGACAGGTATGTCCAGATAGTGCATTAATTCAGCTTCTGGATCACCAATACAAACAGACACTCAATTGAATGTCCTTGAAAACACCCAAATAAAATTCCTTCATGCTCAAATCTAACGAGTTTATACAGTGAGTTTAGCTGAAGTAGTAGAGTAGATGGTTGAGAGCTGTGTGTGAGGCTTTAGGCAGGCTCGGAGTGGAAAATTGGTAGATAAAAGAAGTGTGGCTTGAAGGAATTGGTGCTTTTGCATGCGTGTCTGGCGAGTGTGTTTGTACCTCTTAAGGCAGAGATGTGTGTTGTGACTAGGTTTCTTTTATTTGCTTTTGCATTGTGTTTTCATTTCCTCAGCTTTTTGCTTTTATTACCTTTTTCTTTCTTTCTTGCCAGCATGCAGCATCGTGGGTTTCTTGCTTTGTGGACTGGTTAAAGCATTCACAAACAGAGTTTGCATGCTACTTGTGCATTTGAGGAATGTCCCATGGTAGTCATGTGCATGGTGGTAATTTGGTTATGCTCTATGTGGTTAATTTTGTCAACTTTTTTTGAACTTCAGGAGTTTTTATTTGTTTTTGAAGTACTTGGTAGTGTCACTGGGAGTGACAGCTCTGTGCCTGTGTGTATGGATATTTATGTATGACCTGTATACTTCAATTAAAATTAAATAGCCTTTCTGCATTTGCAAACAACTTGGGTTTCCTTTAGAAGGTGACAGGTTTGCAGGATTTCTGTTTGCTGCATCATTGTAGATCCTTATACAGCCCAAGTTGCTTTTGTGTGGTGTTTATGGCAGGAGGTGCTCAGTGCTTGGACACTTTTGAACCGGAACAAGGCCTGTGCTTGGTGTCCTTGATTCCTGAACTGGCACTTCTGGCAGTGTGGCCTTTCCTACTTCCACATGTGGTGACCAAGCAACCTGTGTCAGTTGTTTCTGTCTGAGGTCAAGTTAAGCAGAGTTCTGTGAAGCCCCTTGGCTAGAATTTAAAGCTGTATTTCTTCTTTTCCCCACTGACCCTCCTTCCACATGTACTCGTTGTTCCATGTTTTTGCTGAAAGCACTAAGCTTTGGCATTACCAGTGTCATGCTGTTACAATGCAGAGGTTTTCTTCTAAATGAACTGTTGTCTTGAAATGCTTTGCTTGTTACTCAGTGCTTGAATGAATGTTGAGTTTTAACAATTTCACAACAGACATGACAAGACTTCTCTGATATTCATTTTACAGCTTTAATTCATGTTAACCCATACATCATCTAGACCGTGCAGCCTGGTTGTGGTGTGTTCTTTTACCCTGAAATGAGAAGGAAAGGTGACAGAAAGTAATGTTTAAAGCAGCCTAGACAGAATTCAATAAAAATACCTGCAGTATTCTCACTTGAGTTTATTAGAGCTTAATGGTAATTAGGAAGCCTTAAGTGTGAAATTAAAAACCAAAAACTCTCACAAACCTCACCTTTATTATGCAACCAAGTATATTTAAAGGATCTCTTGTTGCTCTGTAGGCATTTCTTAGAGTGAAAACTGGAAAAAAAATCAGTTCATGCTTTTAACATCTCTGGGCAAATGAAGGAAGCATTGCAACTGCTAGAGGAACTGGTTTTTAGGTTTATATATATATACATATAAAATATTTTAACTTCAAGCATAGAAGAAAATAAACTATTTTTCTAAAACATTTCTTGTATACAAGAACAGGAATTAAAGAATTTAGAGATGTTGAGGAGCCATTTTCTTATGCTGTCTCATAACTGCTGTGGATCCTCCTGGATATTATAAATGGATTGGCAGCATTTAAACCTAGTTTTATGTGATTTAGGTGACAAGTTTTTGGTAGGTACTTTGTACGTAACAAAGTATTGGTTGTTAATTCAGACTTCATGCTATTTTGACATTCAAGATGAGTAAGATTGAAAGTGCTGTAATACATAGTTTGAGTATCAGGAGTATTTATTATAGGCAAAATTCACTTTTATTTAGAAGACTGGATCTTTAGCTTTGCCTGATGCTGTGTTTGAGGAGGCAGATGGAATCAAATGGCACAAATGCCTCTTGCCAAATGGAAGGAAGTTCAGAAAGTGAACTCCTGTTCATAAAGATTGAAAGACAATTCTGGAGGGGCTGGTGCAGCAGTCAGTGTATTGCAGAGCTGTTACACCACCCATTTACAGCATCCATGCAGCTCGTTCCTCTGTGCCGCCCTCTGTTCTTCCACTGTTGGGCTGCTGGGGAGGCCAAGGCTGCAAAGCCATGCTCCGCATCTTAGCCTGGTTTGGGAATAGCTGGGCCCTGTATTGAAAGAGACCGACCATACCTGGAATTCCAAGAGCCACTCCTTGGAGCCCCGTGCTGAGGCTCTGCCCCACCGTGTGCCCTGCTGTGCAGTCTGGGGGCTGTTCTCAGCCATGGAGTACAGTGTGCCAGCTGGGATTTAGCGTGGGGAATCTCCCCTTTTGAGACAAGCAATGGAGAAAGGGGCTCAGCAGGAGGATCTGCCTTTGCCAGGCTGGTCACGAGGCAGACAGTGAGTTCCTGGGGTGTAAGAGGCTTGTGTAGCTATGTCATTGTATGGTCATAATTAAGAGGAGGATAACTGGGGGAAAATTGGAGTGGAGGCTTTTTTACAGAGGGCCTGGGTAGGCTGTGTGTGTTATATGCCAACTGAGGTTTCTGAAGTTATTTCTGAAGCAAAAGGTAGGTTTCCATAGGACCTTTCGCCTCTTACGAAGGAAAATCAAGAAAAGGCTAGCTGAATTGTTTGGCAAACCCAGCCTGTTTCTGTGAAGTACTTTTATTTGGTTCTTGTCATGACCCACGGTGCTGTTGTGTTCTTCTCTGCTGTCCTCCTGCTATGTCCTGGCTGGCACAAACTCTTGAGTTTTCATGTGGTTTATATAGCAACTGATCCATGATGGTAGTTTGTTGCACTGTTCTAATAAATAATGCTGCCCTTGGCTGCTGGCTTTCCTCTGTGTGTCTGTATCATGAACCAGTCATCAGAGATTGAACTCGGGCTCGTGCCTGTATAAATGAACATCACTCACTTGTGACCACAGCACTCGAGTCAGGGAGAGATGGCTTCACTCCTGTGTACCCGTGTAGACAAACAAAGATTTGCAATTACAAATGGCTAGGAAGTGAGGTGCTAAATTTCTGATCTTTAATGGGAAAAAGAGTCTACAGTTCTTGTCATAGGAAGGTGGGATTGAACAAGTTTATTTTACCAACAGCCCTTTTATATAATTTATTTTGTGTAACATTCAAGCAAGGGTAGCCATTTCTTTTTCTCTTTACAGAGGAGCTTCTGCTTAATAAATAGATCTACAGTGAGTAGGATTTGTTTGGTTATGCTGACTTAAAAAGTTTTGTGTTTTTTTTTTTTAAATGCTGAACATCAAATGGATTAAATCTAGATTAATACATTTAATGAGAAGTGTGTGACCTTTTCTGCTTATAATGGGAAAGTAATGGATTGCACAGTTAAATAAGTTATATGCAAGAGGATATGATAAAAGACTTTGGCTGAGATTATGAAGGGTGTTGACTGCTAAGGAGAAGGATTGCAGTGGAAAATTTGATGTGAATTGTTCTATGAACAGCATCAAGCCATGAAACGCTTCTTTATTCGTTCTGTAGTCTCAGTGTGGGTTGTTCTGCATCCCCACATAACTAATATTTACCACTGGCTGTTGCAATGTGTTGAGCTCCAGTCTGGGAGAACTTTCCATTTGTATTCTTGTTCTGTAAATCATGTCCTTGTGTTTGGCAGAACTTGTCCATGGAATGCTCAACTGAAACCATGACATAGCCATTGTTAGTATCAGCTACTTCAGTTGCTCTGTATTGATAAAAAGCTGAACTAAAAAAAAAAAACAAATTCTGTGTAGAGCCTTTTACTGGAGCTTTTTAATACTGAGGATGAAATTTCTGGGGAATGGTTTAGGGGATTAAGGTCTTAACTATGCAGATGTTAATGGGGAGCTCCACCCAAAAACCAAAGTGAGAGGGAGTTCATAGTGGAGCTTGCCAGAGGTGAACATTAAAAGATGAATGAAGGAATAACAATAGATTGGGAGAGGGATATTGGGAAGGATTTTTAAAGTGGAGAAAAGCAGTTTGCTTGGTATGAAGAATGTTACATACAGAGTAGGTACTGTAAGCAAACTTTCTTCTAGGAAAATGATTGTTTTGCAGCAGTGGCAACATAGAGCAAAAGCTTGACAAGATTGCATCAGCTGTAGAAAGGAAGACTAGAATAACTGTTTGGGATGAGAGCTGTAAAAAATCTGTATTCACTGTCAGTGTGCAGAAGAACCCTCAAGGTGTTCAGCAGGATGCTGACCCAGAGAGAGGCCCAGTTATTTTGTAGCTATTTTTGCTTGCATGACAACAGATCAAAGAAGACTTCTGCACAAAGTAAATTTGTGTTATTCCTGTTCTTGTTTTAGGTAAAGAAGATGAACTTCCAAAGAAGCCATTGGGGCAGATCCTATCAGAACCTCAGCCTTCTGTGCTTACCTCCACTCCAATGCTTAATGGACAGAACAGCACTGGTACACAAGCAGCAAGAAGGACAGAGAGGAGACCATCCACAGAGGAAGAACCAGAAAGTTCATCAAATGACCGAAAAAGAATTAATTCAGTGGAAAAGAAACCTTCCTTAAAACAGCAGAAGATTCGGCCAATAGAGACACAAAACAGTTTGCCTAAGAACGAGGTAGATACCAGAAAAAAGCCTCAGCCAACAGAGCAAGACAACTCGAGTCTGTACAATAATGCAGCTGCTAATCAAAATTCTAATGCTACTTCAAATACTAGAAGGGAATTTGTACCTAAGTGGAATAAACCGTCTGATATCAAAATAATTGAAAAGACAATGCAACTTCCTGCAGAGGTGAAAGGGAGGCCAGTAAACCATTCGGTTTCAGGCCCACCACCAAGTCCTGGAGAAATGCAGCCTTTGAATGTAAAGCAAAAGATGAGGGTTTTGGATGCTGATGAAGGTAAGCGAGGGTCTAACGCGTCTCAGTATGACAATGTTTCAGAAGATGAAACTGAGAATGAGAATCTTGTTGAAGAGATGCTTGAGAGAGCTCATCCGCAGAGCCCTAGGCATGTAGCATATCCTAACAGTCCAAGAAAGCAAGTGGAAAAAATACCGGCTCCATTAAAAGTACCCAATAATTACACCTTCGCTTCACAACCCAGGTCTCCAAAATATGCATCTCAGTCCGATGGCCCACCTCACGGACCGAATTCAAAACAGCCACTGCCAGGTTATAGCAATCCACCTACTTACCATGGGAATTCTCCAAAGCATGTTTCCAGCATAGGCAATGCAGGCTCTGTCCCTCTGCATTACCACGGGAATCGAACCAACCCTTCGGGGAGGCCATATGGGCCTTTTATGTCAGTAGATTATTCCCCCAATAAACTACAAGTGAATTCTTACCCTGCCAGTCGACAAGCCCCTCTTTCACCAGCCCCTGGTCACATAGAAGTAGCCCCAGTTGATGCTTACGCCAGCAACTCGAGGCCCTCCCCGGGTGTCAAATTCATAATCCCTCCGGCGGATTACGTGCCAGAGGATAGGAAGTGGCCGGATGCTGCCTATGCCTACAGACACGAGCCCTACAGGCAGCCCTGGAGCCAAGACTTGAACAAAGGCCACCTGGAGACTTTCCAGAAATACCAGCATTTTCAGTCACCACCTTTTCAAGACCACAGTCTTCCTGCTGTTTCCGTGGATAGCCCCTTAAGATACAGGACTTCACCAACCTTTGAAGAGAACGGTTCAGCACAATACCAATATTCCAGCCCGCCAGCCCAAGGCCAGCACTATCGGAACAGAACCGACGGATTGTCCATGCACAAGTCTGTGCTCCTCTGAGAGGCTGGCTGTGCTCAGTAAAGTGGCAAGAACCAGACCCAGTTGAATGTTACTGTCTTAGTGGTAGTCCACCTGAGTTCCTCTCTGAAATGTGGGCCATTCATGAGTCTGAAAACAATGACACTGTTTCAGAGATGTTTCAGACTTTGGGCAAAGGCTGGTGGAGATCTTGGGCGTGCATGGGAGCTGTTGGAGGTGATCTGATGCACACAGACATAGCAATAAGCTCATACACACCATGTGGTTCATGCTCCTTACATTTAAATAACTTGTGTTGCATTCCTTCTGCCTAAAACCTGTAACACACAAGTTTTATTTTGACTGACGTTGTTAATGCACTGTACAGATGTGTGTGTGTGTGAGTGTGCACTTACAATACACAAACTCATATGGAAAAGAGCTGAAGAGTTTAAATGTAAATGCATTTAACTTTGGGCAAAGCTTGTGAAGTACTTTTATTTCTTATTAATTTTTCTTTGTAATTTATTTGAGAAGCCATTCATTTTGAATGGGAATTTCTGTCATTTTTATACAGCTGCCTCAGAATCCCAGTATCTGTTCTGGGCAGGAGAGATGCTTTGGGATTATTAATTTAATCTTACATGAGAGTTAATTTCCTCTCCTTTGACTACTGTTTGTAATTTTCCTCAGCAGGAAGGAGCAGGCAGGCAGAAGCAGAAAGCCAAAAATGTGTCTCTAATCTGGCTAAGTAATGGTGCTTAAAATTCTGGACAGTGTTTAGGGGTTTTTTTTTTATGTGTATGGAAAGTGGAGAATTTTTACCTTTTCACCCAAATCTACCTTTGGAATGCCATCCTGTGTGCAAAATGTTGGGGCACAGTGAGAGCAATGCCAGATACAGGAACAGTGCTGCATCCTTCACTTCTTGTCATGCTGTGTTGTCAGACTAAAACTGGTTGCAGGGCCCAATCTCAGGGGTGTCAGAGGACAACAAGCTCCTTCACACTCCTGGGAAGTGCACGCAGGAGTTGGAGCTTTCTCATGGCTTGATGCTCCCTGAGCTGTGTGAGTATGCAGTGTCCCTCCTTTGAAGCTTTGTGGAGTCAGCTCTGTTCTGTTTTGCCCTTTTTTCCCCCAAAGAGCCAGCAGGTTTGTGTCTGTGCTGGGGTGTGTGCTGCTGTGCTGTCGGGCTGCTCATGCTGTGCTGTTCTACACTAAAATGATCCCGACTGTCTTTAACAGGACCCTTAAACTCCGGGCAACATAAGTCATTTTAATTAGGGTTTGCAGCCTTTTCTACTCTGTGTTTTGCTTTCCTTGACTGTGAATTGGGGGTGGTAAGAAGCAGGTGAAGTGGCACGTGTGGGATGCCCCTCCTGGAAGCTGCTGGTGCTGTGTAGCAGGTGCCGGATGCACCGACCCCTCTCCGGAGCTGAGACACAGGAGGGGCTGGCCAGAAGAGGTCCTTGGAGTGCTGAACAGAGGGATGTTTCTAATACTGAAGTACTAAACATTGGCATCAACACCAGCTTGGTATAGTTTGGAAGGTTGTCCTGTTATCTTTTGTTTTGTAAGATTCATTAACTGAAAACATAGAAATGGATATTATTTTTTTTTCCTTTAAAGAATGAGCTTTAGTGCCTATTATTGCTGCAGGTTGGCTCTGTAAGTTTTAAGGTACAGAAGTAAAACAATTTTTACAAATGGAAGTAACATTTACATAGTATGTTTCAAAATTTTTTTTGTGTGTATATAACGTGTCTGATGTAATTTTTAATAACTGGGCAATTTTATATTTTAAAAATTGCAAATTGCAGCGAAGTAACAGTAGCAAAGCACTACACTGAAACTCTAAAATTGTGAAGATCAATATGACTTGGGCTTGCTTTAGTTCTGATTGCTTGCAGCAGCGTAGAAATGTATGTATATAATATTGTGGCTAAGTGTAATAATCTCAGTGTTTAATGATGGTTCTGTAATTCATAATGAAGCTGTACAATTTATTTGTGCAAGCAACGCAAGGCTCCAAAATATGTATCAGCATTAGTAAATACTGTAGATTTTTATATATAAAATATATACACACTATTTTCTTATGTCATCTGCAACAGTTTTATAACTGTGTATCCTATTTTGATGTGACTGTATTTTTAACATGTTAAAATAATAATAATTAAGCTTATGTTGTTTTGTCTTTATTCTTAATTATTTTTTTAGCTCCAAACTGGACTTTTGCTCTTCTCAGCACAAATAATTGATTTTTCATAAATGAATCATGTATAGATATGATGTATGTCCTGTTTACTCTGTACATGTTTATTTTTAGACTAAGCAATGTGGATACAATCTATATAGTGCTTTTGCATTATTACAGAAGCAGCAAGATTATTGATTTTAGTTTATTACACTGCTAAACCTTAACCTATGATTTGCAAAAGCTGGGAGCATAAACTGTGATCATAATTTTTTGGGTTTGTTCTAATAATCTCACCCAATACCATTTTAAAAGTGGAGAACTATTGGCATGAGGGATTTGCAGAGTCACAATGATCAAAGTGCAAAATAATAGTCTGACTGTGGCTGCTGTACCTCACATGTTTGGAGGATGGTATAGAGTTGGGGTTTTTTTTTTTTTTTTTTTTTTTTTTTTTTTTTTTTTAAATAGCCTTGTCATCTGTTTGTAGTGCAAAATGCATTTTTATCTTCATTTAACTGGACAAATCGAACTCAAGGCACAGCCAGATTTGAGTCTGTCATTCCCACCAGTAACAAAACCCCTCTTGATGCAGAGTGAAGTGAGCTGTGCCAGTGCCTTCCTGGTGGAGGGAATCATCTCAGTGTCGTGGATTAGGCATCCTCAGAAGAGCTTTTCTGTCGCTGTTTTCTTTGATCTGAAAACAGTGAAGCAGTAAGTATCAACATAAAATACTTGAGACCTTTTTCTTTTTTTTTTCTTCCTATGGCTTCATAATTTTCTAAAATCTGTCTGCTTTGAGCTGTGTAAACTGTAGGTTTCTTGTCCAGGTTAGTTGTCACAGCTCTCCTTGTGGTTAGTGAGATACATTCAGGGTAGGGCCTTGAAGAATTAACGCAGAAGACCAAGTAAGGAGAGGTGTGTGATTTCTGGCAAAAATTAAGTGAAATTAAACTAATTAGGATTGAAGAGGAAAAGGAAGTCACTTGAGTATATGCTGTGGTCTTCTGCGGTTGCTTTTTCTTTCGCTCTGATGTTGTGCTAGATTAAAGACTTCAGTATTGGACTGAGGCATTTCAGTCTTCTGCAGTACAAATTGTGGTGGCTATGGAAGAAAGGAAGACAGGAAAGATTGTGTTATCAGTGGTACTCCCAGCCTGTTTGGTGAGTCAGATATGATTACATGATCAAGCTGCTTATCTCTATAATCGAGCCATGTGTTATGCACTGCAAGTGAAGACAGAAGCCATCCCTGCTCCTCCTTCCTCAGCTGACCTAGGGGAAGATTCTGGCGTCAGGTTTGGGGATGAATTTGAGTCTCAACATCCACTCACTCGGGCAGCTAAGGAAGAGAATCTGACCTCAGGAAAATTCTCTTGGCCTTTTCCTCTCCCCTGATCTGTCTGTGGCCAGTCTGAAATGCACCAGGGAAGGCAACACAGGAAAGAGAAAACCTATTTAACCAGAAGTCTATTAAGGGGAGTGTTGCCTCCTAATCCTGCTGATGACTACCTAAAGCCTTAAAGCGTAATATTGTTTGCAGTTGTTTCCAGATGATCAGATCTGTGTGGACAATCCTGTTTATCCCAGGGCCAAGAGATGTGTAAATGCCTATTCCCTCCCTAATATCTGACAACAGGATTAATCCCTTACTGTAAAAGTAGCTGTTATATCCTCACTACCAATAAATGTTCAAAGACAAATAGGGACTTTTAGAAGTCTTGGAGAGAAGAGAAATATCTTGCTGCTAGTCAAAGATACACCTTTGTACTAAGCCACAGAATAATTCCAAATTTAGATGCAAAGAGTAAACAACATTGAAATGTCAGAAGACAGAGCAGCCTTCCAGTGTGGGGAGGCAAATCCAAGGCTTCCCTGAGGTACATATGCATTTTCCAGGGAGATTTCTCTCAGAAATCCTGTCCTGAATTTTACATCATCCTTGATACGACTTGGAAATGAACTTGCAAATTGCAGACTTTTTTTTTAATCTACCCCTTGGGTGGCATTACACTGCATGCACAAAGAAGAATACTGTTTAAAATATGCCATCAAACGCCCACCATTTCATTTCCAGCAGAGAACATTCCACTTTCAATACTTCAGTGAGAGGAAAATACAATCTTTTTTGTAGTCCTGTAAATACTGAATTTTTGTAAAGTTCTGTAAATGTAGCACAGTTACAGTTTAACAGCTACTTAACCAAGTATGGTTCAGGCTCCTCTTTAGGTGGCAGGAAGCTACTGCAGAGTTGGCTGCAGGTTTTTAGTTTTGGGCAATATTAAGACAATCTAAATGCTTTTAGTGGCAGAGTTGCAGTGAGGAGACGACTAGGCCAGCAGTTGAAATTCAAAATATAATTACAGTCATTCCAGAGTAGCTTTTAAGTGGTTGCCAAAAGTGGTTGGGGACAGACACCATTTTCTGGGTTCCTTGTGGGAGGAGAACTTCTTGCTGCAGCAGGGAACATGCAGGGCCCTCTCCTGAGTGGTTTGGTTCTCTGTTCACACTGACTGCCTCCCTGTGTGCTTATGGAGCTAATATGTTAGTAGGAAATCAATGGTGCTTTTAGAATGAAGATTCAGAAAATGAACATGCCTTGTTCTGACTTTTCTTTCTTCCTTTTTTTTTGTAGTTTGTTTGTTTTACTGGTTTTATTGTCAGCCTTGTCAAGGTGAGCTGTGCGTGACGTGATTCTTCTGTCTCCTTTCTCTGATAATGTGCCAACTTGTGTTTTTCAGAGATTTTGTGATGCCTTTTTGCTGCTGTTTCTTCTGTTCTTTGGGAACATGATAAAGCAGTTAATACCAGAGGTTACTGTTTACCTCCTCAGCTTTTCCTTTCTAGACTATGTGCAAATTAAGGAGAAAAAAAAAGGATTCTCAATATTGCAGTTGATTAGAAATTCTCCAGGAAGGCTTTCTCCTGGCAGAAGGCAATTTAATTTGGCAACTGGTGAAGGATGCTTTAAGGTAGGGGCTCTTGTGTAGTCTCTGCAATCCAAACTCAGGTTGCTTCTGCTCAGGATCGAGCATCTAAAGCTGTATTGCACACAGGCCAATCAAGCATTTTTGGTGAAATTCTATGTCCTGCCACAGAAATGTGCCAGCTTAGACTGGCAGGATGTCAGAGGTAGCTCCAGTGTGCTTGATTTGGTCAGGTAAATAACCCCTTGCTTCCTGGTAATACGTTGCTTTTGTCAGATTTTCGTCTCAGAATGAGGCGAGGCAGAAAATCGAAGCCTGAGCTGTGAACTGGGTTGCCTGAGTTCCTCTCCTTGCTTAGGAGACCCGAAGTTGGTTTTTGGTTCAAACCATCCATTTCCAGCATGGTGTTTGTAAGTTCAACAGTACCTTCCAGAAGAATTTGTGGTATTGTCCTTTAAGGCAAAACAGATCTCACTTGTTTGGGATTTTTTTATAACAAGAGCTCTGTTAAGATTATTTTGTTTTATTGATCTGTGCCTTTTTAAGTTTACCTGTTCCCAGACTTTTTCCCCAAAGAAAACTCAGATAATTGGGAGTGACACCAAAGGTAGTAAGTGATCTCCAGTACCACCATCAGGTGCGCTGGATGGTGTTTTCAGGCTCGTTGGCACCCAGCTATGAAAACAGGGTCTTTGCAGTACAGGTAAGCGGAAAAGCTCCTGTGGCTGAAGGCTCCCCTTGAACCCAGCAGTAATGGCTGCTTTTACACTAAAATTCACCAAACTTAAAGCAAAAAGGCTGCTTTTCAAACAGGGTGGTGTTTAACTGCCTTAAACTTTGGGAATGGAGTTGGAGTTCAGTACAAAGCCTGCTTCCAGCAATCCCTGGGCTTTCTTCCTCTGAAATCTCAGCAGTGCCCTGGCTGAAGCACATCATGAAGAAACTGTGCTCTCACAAAAGTAGGAACTGGGTCCATTCTGCAAGTCAACAGTTTCAAATCCCTGGACACGTGCTCCATACAGGTAACCTGGAACAAACTGGGTGTCACTGTGTGTATGAAAGTGGTTTTAAAACAGTCCTCTTGGCTTCAGTGTCCCTTAGAGGCAACTCACCAATCAACCTTTCAGGCTCTAAAGAAAGTAACTGCATCAGGTCATCTTTCTTTGATGTCAGGTAATGCTCAGGGTGTTGAATATCCTTCATTTATGCAGACTTTGTGTCTGGAACTCCTGAGACCCTACACAGCTCTGTCCCTTTCTGATCCCCAGGTTTTACTGTGGCTGATAGTTTCCATCACAGTTGTTTCAGTTCCAGCAGAGATGTCCACCTGTTTACTTCTCCAGTGAATGAGTTTCTTTTCAAGTCTTGTGTCAGCTTGTCACGAGCTTCGTGCTCTGTGTCAATTCATTGCATTCCGCAATCCATCTCAAAGTCTGCCTTCAAGTTGCAGTGCTGTCACTTTGTTTTGGAGAAAACACTGAAAACGGATAAAGTGTTTGATTTGGAGACTATAAAACAGAAAATACGAGTGTAAAAGCCAATCACGAGCACTTTAGAAAGGCCTGTCTGGGGGCTGTGCTGTGTGTGTGTCACAAGTGATAGAGGTGCTCATGTATTACCCAGTTATTTGGAGGGACTGGAATGGTAAGTGGCTTGCTGGGTTCCCTCCCCCAGCAATACCCTGTTTGTGTGGGAGGTTATGGCCATGATTTGACAACCTGATGTTGGTCAGCACGAAGGAGCAAGCCAGCCTTTACTGGATGGCTGAGCACAGTGCTCTCTGTAAATATTTCATCACATACAGCGAGTAAAGAAGGAATAGTCTCTCCCAGCCAGAGCATGGGTATGCTCACAGCTATAGAAAGTCATTTGTGGCTGCTGGAGTGGTGCAGAGCAATACCTCAACCTTTTTGATGCTGTAAATTGTGATTTTTGCTATATAATGTGTAAAACTGCAGCATTAACCTCCTGTGTGCCCTTTGCCATGTGGTTGTGCAGCTGGGTGGGCAGTGTCGGTCCTGCCTGTGGCTGGTGCTTTCCTGATGGGCTCGAGCACACCTGGTCTGGCAGGAAAAGAAAGGAGCCCCTTGTCTCCTTTAAGTATTTATGGCTCCTCCTGGGTGCTGGTTGTGGGGTTTGCTTATTTGTTCTGTGGCAAAGCTTAAGAAAACACTCAGTTTTCACAACATCATCTCCTGGTCCTCCCTGCTCTGTCCAAATAATGCCAAACACTAATAATGGTGAGGGGAAAATCATAAATTCTGGCGTTAAACATCTGCAGACTTAACCTGCTGGAAGTTGTGTGGCTCTGTCCCCTCCCCACAGAGAAAAGTTCTGATGGCAGAACTTTGGGCAAGGACCAAAATAGTTTTGCTCTTTAAATGCCATTATAAAGCCCTACGATTTCAGTGGCTGGGTGGGGCATCACGCTGGGCACACATTTATCATCGTAAATGTTATGTCTGAAAGCCTTTGAAATGCTTTCAGAACGTATGATTTTGGGCACATAAGCAGATCACTTTTATTATAACCTTCTTGTTAAACTCAATGGGGTTGGTCAGGTGATGTTTTTCCCTGTTGATTTAAGTGGTTTCTTACAGAGGCCTTTGAGTTCCAGAATAATGTTCTGTGCAACCCTGATAATTACTTTATTATTAACTCTAAGGCCAGACTCCCTTTTCTACCTCCCCTTTTAGAAGTGAATCATGTTCTGATATTAAAATGACCCTAAGCTGAGATCTCAAGTTTCCTTTCCAGCTGGATTAATGGGGCTTGTAGGAGGGAAGCCAAACTTCCATGACTTCTAATTATCCTCTGAGTGGATTAATAAAGGAAAATTACCTAACTACCCATCCAAAGCTGGAGAGTTAGCTTTACCTTTGAAAAGACTTGTCAGCTGCTAACAAGGTAGTTGAACTGAGCTTGCCTTTTTTTTTTTTGATACCTTTGCTATATCATCCTCTGAGTACCATACACAGAAGGATTCATCCTTGTGTGCTCCCTTTGTGAGAGGGGTTCAGCAAAATCTTAGCTGGCAAGTTGGCCACCTCACTGTGTGTCTCTGGAGCTAAACCAAAGACTGTGTTTCCATCTGCAAGCCAAAGCCATGAGCTGTGGAGGTCATTGAGGGTCTATATGTAATTTTAAAGGGGTTTATTTTGAGACAAGGAAGGTGAACTGCCTGAACTCATGTCTTGGCAATTCTTTAAGCAATACAGTAGCAGTCAATTGCCATGGGGTTGGAATTGTTTCCAGCCATAAAAGCAGGGGCTGGAATTATTTCCAGCCATGAAAGCAAACATGCTCATGCAGTGCTGCAGGAGCACTCTCCATGGTGGTGCTTCTGAGAGGGACCTGCATATAATTACTTTAAATGATTAAAGCATGTCAAAGAGTTTGCGTCCAACCTCTCAAGTGATTTAGCACCCACTGTTCTTCATGGAATTTGAAGAGCCAGTGTCCAGCTTGCTTAGGAAGGCAAGGAAGAACTCCTGTCTTGGAGTTTAATAGATCCTCAGTTGCACCATTAGCCCATGGCTGAGTGACTTTATAAAACTTCCCAGCCTGCATCTTCTGTCTGACACGTCTTCGCTGGTGTTTGTAAGAAAAACCTGCAGCCCTTTTGTATTGAACTCCTGTGTTAATGGCGGGGATGCTTAGGGAGAAATTCCCTCTTTGCTTTTTTGCCTTTGCTGAGGAAAAATAATAAATGCTTGTCAGCCTAACAAGATTTAAAGTGCCTCCCAAGCTCTGCAACATTTAATTCCTACGGTGTCTTTGTAACTGCACTTTGTGGTGCTGAACAGAGTTTCTCAAATACTTTTTTGTCCAACCATTTTGTGAGAAGTCCAGTCTGACCTTTCTGGGTTGTTTTTGGCTTGAGGCATTGTTTTTCCATTTCACCTGCTTGCTTTCTCTCCCAAATAGGAACTGAATAGATGTAGAGGATGCTGGGGGTGCTTTGGGGTGGTTCTACCTGAAGCTCTCCCTGCAGCGAGCTAACAAAAGAAAATGAGGATGGCTTTTTGAATTCAAGAAGCTTATTAGAATGTCAGCCAGAATACTTAATTATCTTAATGAGAATTCAAAGCGATGAAGAGCATTCTTAAATATTTAAGTGCTCTCTGCCTTTGTCCATTAAGTCTCTTCCTGTGCAGATCTTTTCCTGCAGGACTTAAGTTAACCCAGCTGTGTTCTGGGGGGCTATTACAACCTCTGGGCTGCCCCTCTCATGCACAGAGAGTTGTCCCCATAGGATGTCCACTCTGATTTTCCATAATCACAGTGAAAAACCCATCAGTCTTAGCATGTTTCATCCCTGAGATTAAAGATTTTGAGCAGGTCTTCATACCTGTTAGTGATGCATTTCATGTAATTCTTCCAGTGTCTGATTTCCATTTTTCTTTTAAATCACATTTCTTTCATTTCATTCAGAGGGTTGCTTTTATTTGTATACACAGATATGGGATGATGCTTTTATGTCTGCTCAGAAGTACTGAACGAAGTTGGTTCTCTCTGAGTTTCTGTGAAAGATACGAAATATTTTACTCTCTTCAAGTTAGTTGTCACTCTGCAACACATTTATTAATTCACCCTGAAAAAAGGTTTTTGTGGTTTTTTATCATCTTTTATTTTTTATTATTTTTATTTTTGCAGGAGTTTTTTTCTGTCAAGATATTGTTTAAAAGCAGATATTTGAAAGGAGATTTTTATTGTAACAGCTCCAAGAGGCTCAAAACCTTCGTAGCCTTGACATCTGAAGTCTTCCAGAAGCAGCTAAGTGGGCTCTGTGTTTGAAGTGGCAGCACAATGCAGAGATACAGCAGGAGGGAAATGTATTGTATTAATTGTAACAAACTTCAAGAAACTGATTATGTCTCTGAAATTTCTTTACAACTTTGGTTCAGAGGTCTCAGATACAAAGGAGCATTGAAATCAAGGACGAAGATGCCAACAAAGGCTTGTGGAAGGTGGAGGACCCAGACCTCCTGTGCAAGTGAGACTTCTTCTCTCAGGCTTCTTTCAGAGAAATAATAATAATAATAAAAGCACCAACATCTCTGAACACAAAGGCTAAACAAGTCTCTGGCCTCTGAGACTGAAGGAATTTTTTCCTTGGTAATTAAACAGTCATGGACAGTTATTACATGAGGTACAATCTGTGTTTGTGACTTTGGTTCCTGGTAAGGTCATCACTTTGCTGGGAGTGCCCATTAGAGATGCATGCAGAGGAATTATTGACATGCCTTGTCCATGAGGGTTTTTTTTAGCAATATTTGATGTGAGTTTTATGGGTCACAAAAACTTTCAAGAATACATCTATTATTTGGCTGTAAAAATGGAACAAACCAAGGGAACTTAGACACCTCCCAGTTCCCTGCTTCTGGTTGACTCATCTCAAAACTTAGAGCTGAAGACCTTAAATATTGGCTAAAAGAATAAATTTCCAGAGTAGAGAGTGGATTTACAAACACACAAATTTCCAAAGAGCGTTTGCTGTCCTGTGTCTGCAAACAATCCTGGAAATCTTACTGATGTCTGTTCAGTTGATGAGTTTGTGCTGCATATCATAGGTCTTTTTGGTATTTTTTACAGTTTCTTTTAATCCCATACCCAAAACATTTGGCTCAATAAGTGTGTTTATATGAAGTACCCATGAAACTAAACTCTTGTTCCCAAGCAAAGATCACTTAAACTGAGACCCCTAGGACAGGTAAGAATTCATAATACTTTGGCTTCTAAATCTTAGTTGATAAAATCACAAAATCAACCTTTCTGCTTCCCAGAAGGCTTTCCTCATGTTTGGTTATGTTTGAATCAATTTGCCTGTATTGTGATCCTTCAAAAAAACCCTAAAAAATAACAAATCAAAAAAACCCATCTCCATAAGTGGTTTATTTTGTAAAACTAATTTCCGATCATTTGCTACCATCCCATCTATTTGTCATCTACAAAGATTTTTACATGAACATCTAGAACATTGATAAAATATTAAATAATATTGAGCCAAGAGTTAGTCCCTGGGGAAATCTGCTGGGAAAAGCCCCACTGATTCATATCTCCCACTAATGCGATTACATGGAGTTGCCTTTTGATATCAGTGTTTACAATTTGAACATTAGCATCCAACAGCAGAGCTCTACCTGACACTTGGGATTTCTTTGTTTCAAGTTGCCTCCTTTATTATGCTGAATTCGTGAAGTTTATAAAGTTTTCATTCAATTCCGTACTCTCCAATATTACTTGTCTGTATTTTCAACCCGAATGGAACTCTGCCATTTCCTGCTCTGCTTTTTATCATTTTTCTTTATTGAAGTATTTGTACTTTTAACTAGATGAATTTTTTTGCAGAGCACAACTTTTTATGTGTCTGCTGGCTTTGTTTTTTTGTTTTTTGTTTTTTTTTTTTTTTTGCTGTCAGGTGGAAGACCTTGAGCAATTTACTGTTTATGTATCCCCCTCTCCAAATGTGCTGTTCCCAGTGAGTTATGCCAACAATTCCCTTATGCTTTGAAAAATTTGCCCTTTAAAATTTCCCAATGAGCTTGTGTCGACAGCATGTTCTGGCTACACACAGTGCTTTACACCAAGCCACCATTCCCAGCACTGAGCCCAGTGCTAATTCTGTATATCACGAAAACTTTTATTTCACCCCCACGCAGGAACTCTGTGTTTTGTTAGGTAGCCACAGGCTATGTCCAGCAATGCTTGCTCATGATAGATTAGCTTTCCTGTGTCTATATTATAGACCAATTTTTGTCAAATAACCCTCTGTTGTCTCATGCCATTGGGTTGTGTGCTCAGGTGCCAGTCCTGCTCTGAGCATTCAATTGCCTTGAGTCTGGGTCAGTGTCCTAGAGGGCCAAGCCTTGGGGTGTGCCCTTGCTCATGAGGGGCTGAATTAAAACTGGATAAGGATTTTGAGAGGAAAACAGCCTGAAATACATTTTTTACTTACCTGGGTAGGTGTCTTTTCTAGCTGGTAGAGTTGTGCTAGGAAGGCTTATTTGTGAGATATTAGAAAAAAATTAAATTATTTCTTTACCTATTACAGGTGCAAATATCTTTTTAAAGCAGCAGGCAGGTGTATGGCTGAGCCAGCACTTACCTGGAATATTTTGTATAATAATTGCTGGGCTTATTTACCCCCTCCCCCAGAGCTGTGATTCTGTTCGTAGGTGGTGTTTGAGGAACCCCTGGGGAAAGCAGCAGAGTGTGTCAGTGCTGGGGTGGTGGCACATGTGGGGACCCTGAACCCCCAGCAGTGTTTTAATGCAGACTGCAGCCACCAGCTGCATCTCCAGTCCCTCTTCATCGTCCATTCCTCCTGCACGCCTTTACTTGTCCCTCCCCACTGCTGTGGTTCCCTCCATGAGGTTCCTGTCCTTGGGTTTAGGCACTCATTATTCCTTCCTCTGGTTCTGGGAATGATCCCCTCAGCGTTTCCACCAAGTGTTTGACCTTTCCACGCTGTCACAAAACCCCCCGGAGTTCCCTTTTGGGCTTTCCCCTCTCTCTGTAAGCCTGTCTGGGAAAGGTTCTGTGGTATTTGCTAACCAGCGCTGCCTGCACTTGCCATTTGAATGCACAGACAGTGTTAACAATGCCTGTGCCAGGCAGCCTTCCCTCTCCTCCCCGGGTTGCCAAAGGATTTATTATCTTTTACAGTCAATACTTCACGGACTTGTGTTACGAATGTGTGCTGTTTAGAATTTGTCACCGAGGAAAGGCCAATTCCAGACGTGGCCCTGCACATTTGTGATGTCATGCAAAGCCCAAGTTATTTTTCATGATTATTAATACAGCTTTGGTGACAGCCCAAAGGTGAGTTGTATCTGCTCGTCTCCAAATGACCCTGTGAGGACGAGCAACGTTTGCAATGCCTTTGGTCAGTGGCTGCTTAACAGTTCTGGGTCATTTCAGAGCCCAGCCAAGGGATTTTACGTTTCCATAAACAGATCCCACCTTCAGAAATTCTCTGAGCATGAGGGATCTGGAAGAACTGGCTGTCCCTACCAGCTTGTCCAGGGTTTCCAGCACAGGAATCAGAACAGCCTGGCTGAGAACAGGGAAAACACCCCAGGTGGTGACATATAAAAAAGATACAGAGCATTCCCTTTCTTTCAGAACATCTGTCTCTCCTGCCAGCCTTGGGTGATGCATTGTAAAGAGTCTGTGGGTCTTAAAAACAACAACAGTTGTTGGTTAGAAGTTTTTATGAAATAATTTTGTTGAATATATTTTTATAAAACACAAGAACCAGAAAACCAAACCACATATGTGTGGGGTTTTTTTTGCTTGTTTTGTTTGTTTGTATTTTGGGTTTATTTTTAATATATTAACTTTTTCTTTCTTTTGGTTAGAGGTACTGAAGGCTTTGGTACCTTTTTGGGGGTTTTTTTCCATCATGGGGACAGAGACATAGGACTCAGAGGATTTTAATTTTTAACCCTCACCTTAAATATTGCCAAGGAATAAAACCTTCTCAGTGGGGATTGCAGAACTGAAATAGGGTTCACAGACCTGCAGCTGAGCAGCTTTAACCCTTGCTGATGGGAACACCTGCGGTTTCTTCCTGCTCCCGAGTGAACTCTGAAAAGTAAATATTTCCTTGGAGCACTCCAAAAAAGGCCTTTTTTTTTAATTTTTTTTTTTTTTTTTTTGGAGAGAGGGTTTGTCTAGATGCTCTTTTAGGAAGTCTGATGATGATTTAGCTAATGGGAAATGAAACAACTGAGAACTGATGGCACGTCCAGAGAACAGACTGCGTTGCCCCGACCTGTTCACCTTTGCCCTCCTGATAGCCCAGAGGTCCCGAAGAGGGGAGCAGGTGGAGAATGTGTGGCATTTGTGGCATAAGAGGAAAAGCAGGTCCTACAGCAGGAAGAACATTTTCCAAGTGTCCCAGGGATGCCAGGTGTCCTGTATAAACTAATGGCAGGTTAAAGAATACCATGTGGTTGAGGAAGAAGTGGTTTCTTTGGAGATTATAAAAAGTTTAAAGGTTCATACAACCCCAAGCTCCTGGTGTTTGCTTGGAGAAAGTCCTGTGAAGAACATGCTTTGATGCTGCCAAAAAAGGGGAAGACAGCTTTGGGATTCATCCTAGTGGACAAGCCACACAGCGTAGTTAGCAATGCAAGTCCTCTCCTGTGCCAGCAGAATGCTGGAGATCTCCAGGAGGCTGTTCTGGCTTTCTGGGGGGAAGGAATAGGAGCATTTGCAGTGTCTGCTTAGGCTCACAGCAGGACGGGAGTGGCTCCGTGGAGCTGTGTTGGGAACCACAAGCTGCTCCTAAGGCTGCTCGGGGAAAGCCTTTTAGCAAGCATAACCACGCATTGCCCATCAGGAGTGAGATGGAAGCTAAAACATGTATAGGACTGAAACCACCTGCCCAATAAATAGAGGGATGTGACGGGCAGCCCAGGAAGGGGAGAAGCTGTGATACCCCTGACCCACTTGGGTTTTGTTTTTCAGACCTTTGAGAGGATTTTATTTTGGAGACATTCATCCTAATGTTTATATTTACTGTCATCTCACGTTCTTGCTTATAATTATTCATGGCAACTCAAGGGTGGCTCCAGTGAGCCCCCTGGGTGCATGGTCCCACCCCTCTGAGATGGCCCCATAGTTCAAAGCAGTTTTGTGGCTCTTGGGGAGCTCAGCACGCTCCTTTATAGCACCCACTGGGGGCCCAGATGCTTTCTGCTCCTGCCATGTCACCAGGGATTTGAGGAGATGGTTTTTTTCCCTGGTGAAATAGATTGACTGTGTTTGACATTTAAATTGTCATCCAGAATTAACCTGCCACTGAGATAACAGAAGGAGGACAGAGCAGCTTTCTCTTCCCCCCCCCTCCTTGGATTTTCCTCCAGAGACCTGTTTCTTCCCTGTATCCTTCTCTCTCTCCAACTTTGCATCAAGCCAGACCAAAAGAGCAGCAGTTCCTATATGAACATTCAATTAGTCCCATATTTAAATCTTGTCACTGTGACCTAGTGAATTATGCAAGGTGCTGGATACTAGCAATCAATTGAGCTCTAATTCCCAGCTCTGGCATGGGATCTCTGCCTATTGCTGTAGGCAAGTTATTTCAGCACGTTCTTTCTCCATTTCTCCCCTATAAATTGCACGTGCTAACATTAGGTGATGCAGCAGCATCACAGATGTACTGAGATACTTGGGTGGAGGAATTAGAGCAGCATATCCCACTTTTAAATTGCGTGTTTGGATCTTTGAATCAGATGTTTGTTTAAAAATGCAGCCATAGAGAAGCATTTGCCAAACACGGAATGATTCAGGCTTTGTCTAACTTTTATTAAAGATAGAAGGTCTAGGGGAAATCTTCCAAATTATCATATGAAAGACAGTTTCAAATGAAGAGATGGTTACAAGAGAGTAAAATAGGCAGTATTTTCTATCCCAAAATGCTAGTGCTAAGTTATCACTCCCATGCAGTCCAGCACGATGGCAATTCAGAGCCACAGGGGTCCTTATCTCCCCTGGCTCACGCAGAAATTATTGCATATGTTGTTGGGAAGAACAGACCCAATCCAGTCTGAGAGGCTGCATCAGTGAGGAGGGCGTTGTCACATGCAGGGCCTGAGGATTTCTGTGAAGTTTTTTCTCACCTTGATGGAAATGTTTTTAAGAACGCCTTTGTGAAAAGTCACACCAAGTCTTACAGTGCTCTTCAGTGATGAATTTGTAATGCAAAGGAAATTTAAGTATGATAGATGAAAAAAATAAGAAGTATAGCAGTTTGCAAGCCTTTCATGTTGGTTTCTTGGAAACATTAGTTGAGTACTTTGTCTCCTATTGCTCTGTCTTGCTACCAGCCTGGTGCTTCCCATCACGATGCACTCACCAGTTAATCACTACACTTTGGAGTTGTTACCCACTAATGGATGAGCACAAACAATTCGTGGCAGAAATTTAAATGTTATTTATATAAAAAACTACTGGGAAAAAAAAATTCTAGTTGGAATCAGTGTTTCCTGAATGGTTTAAAATGTCATCCGAGACAAAGTTCTGTTCAGCTGTTCTCCACTGTGGTATTTTCATGGTGCAACATTTGTAAGGCGTGGGAGAGCAAAATGTGAGCTCATGGAAGGCAAAGTCTTTAACTGCTTAGGTGACTGCATGAAGCATCTATCTGGAAAAAAGGACAGGGCAAGGAGGGAAGAATAAATTAGGTGGTTTAAATATCCTTAATTTTAATTAAAGATGCAATTGGAGGCGATTAGTTTCCCTCTAATGAGGCATCCTTGGTGTGGCTTTGGGGGATCCAAGTTCACTGCCCACATCCTGAAACCTCTTTGTATCACACGGGGCTTGGCTGAAATCAGCAGTTTGTTATTGGCTCCAACAACTTAGGGCCTCTCAATGCTACTTTGGCAAGTCAACCTGTTTGCACATCCTTTCCCTCCAGCCTTTGGTGGAAACTTTTCTGTGAATGTCGAATCATTTGCCGTGAGGTGACTCATTGGGTAGGATATGTAAAGCTCTCTTTGGCCTCTGCATGTTTCATCCAACTGATAAATAATTGAGAACCTTGACTGTTCCTTTCTGTCTGTCTGTCTCCTCAGACTGCTTCGTTCGACTTGCAGTGATTGATTGGTGAGTGCATTAAAAGCCAATTGCTGTAATGTCATGGATGTGAATTAATTTAGTGTGGTCTGTCATTTGGGGGCCTTTTCAATGCCAAGCAACAGATTTATCCCATGGCAGGGCGTGTTTGGGCTTTGTTGTTATTGTTGTTTTGCTCTTCTGCATTTTTAAGTGTCCTAATTAAATATTGAAAAAATCAAAGTTTGAAACAGTCTTCCAAAATCCAGGCGCCATTCACCATGAGGGTTTTTTGGTGGGGTGGCTATAGCCCTTTTTTACTTTGCCAGCCTTATAAGCTTAAGTCCAAACTTTTCAACCTTGATCCCTTTGTTATTGCTGTTTTCTAATTGCCCAGGTGAAGGTGAGTGCAATGAGTATCTGTGGAGCCAGGTCCTTTGAAGGATAGCTCTGCAAACGGGGATTTTCTCTTGGAAGGTCAGTTGCAGAGTCCCTGCCTAGGTTGGCCTCCCCTCCTTTTGCCTCCTGGCAGCGATTGCATGTCAAATGATTGCACTCTTGAACCGTGAACTCCAAGGCCTGTGCTCCCACTGCTGCTTGGCAGGAAGAAGTGATTTTCTGTATGGAATTAAAGAGCCTCCTCTCTTCCTCTGATTTAAAAAATCATTTTAAAAAGACTTTTCCACCCCACATCTTCTGAAGTTAGCGCTATGCCCTGCAAGGCTGGCAGCCTCTGAAAACAATTAGAAAGAGACCCTTGAAGGCAGGATCTGGACAATCTTGCAAGAGACATAATTTTAATCTCATAGAATGTCTTGGCACACTGGGTGAAAACAGGCTTTGTCCCTGGGATGAAAAATGATTAAAGCCAAATTCTGTCTTGCGGCGATTATGGAGCAGGCTAAAGTACAGCGGAAGGCATGGCTAAATTGGTTTTCTTAATCCATGGTCTAATAGACTCTAAAACGTCTCTCTGAATGGGGAGAGGAGAAATCACCCATCTGGGTGTTATTTGCATGCATGTCCTGACCACCTTGACCTGGCTTCTGTCCCAAGTAGCCTCTCCTTCCCCTGGCTTGGCTTTGGCCCACTGCCCTTCCTGGCATCTGTGGATGTCCAGCACCTGCTCCAGCCTCCACACACACACCCACACACCCACACTCTTCGCTGCCCACTTGCTTCTCATTGCAGCTTCTGCCTTTGCAGGCAGATGGTTTGGGGTGGGACATCCCACCCTCCTGTCTCCCCATGGTATACATGGCCTTACACTCTCCATGCTACTGGTTCTGTTGGCAACCTTTTAAAAAGCTCTTCAAGGACAAAAGGAAAGCAAAACCACAAGAGACAAACCTGAACAGGAAAGCTCCCCTTCCCCCCATTTAATCTCATCCTCATTACCCACCGGAGCAAACACACACCATTGTACAGTGATTTTGACCTCTGCTTACTGGTTTGAGCTGGCCAGCCCCCAGAGGGAGGGGCTGCTGGGATCCTACCAGACCCATAAAAAGCAGAAGATTTCACACAGGGATCACCCTTTGTTTCTGAGGCAGCAGCAAAACATGGAGCTTTTGGTTTTCATCAGAATGGTTAGCTGGAACTGTGGAATTTTGCAAAGGTGACTCAGGAGAGAACCCCCAGGAGACTCTACACTATGTGTAGAGGATCAGTTCCTGGGTGCCCAGGGAGAACCAAACACAAGAAATGTCCCTGATTGAAGCTCCAGATCTCTTCTGTCAGCACCTCAGCCCCAACCTCATCTCACCAGTCTGTCCCTTCCACACCTGAGAGTTGAGTGCTGAAGGATTTTGGGCTCCTTTAACTGCCAGGCTCAGGTTTTATCCATCTTGTCCTGCAAAAACACTTCCCAGACACCCAGAAAACCCCTGCACCTGCTGTTCTCCAACCCCAGGGATCCTCCAATGTGCCTTGATTTCAGGTGAGGATGTGCCCTCCTGCTGGTTGCAGATTAGACTTCATTAGTGAGCACATGCAAATCTGGGCAGTGTGGGGTGTTTGATGTGCTTTATAAAACTAGAAATCACTTAAAAATGGAGTGAGGGAGCTGTTTTCCTAGTGGATGGCTGGATGCACCTTCTAGGTGGTAGTCTCTGCTGACAGTCTGTCGTTCAGCCTAAAGCCATCTGTGCTGCACAGCTCGCTCTGTAGGAGAGGAGGTGAAGTGGGAGCAGGGGCCAGGCAGAGGTCCCACCAGGCATTGGATCTGATGCAAACCAGTGTCCAAATTCTGCGTCTGTGGGGTATTTTTTTATTATTTTATTTTTTGATTTTTTGGTTGGGTGGTTTTTTGTTTTTTTTTTTTTTTTTTTTCTTTAAGATAAGCTCACACACAGATCTCAGCCATTTAGATCTGTAGCAGTAACTACATGGGGACAAACAATCTGGAGCTTTGCTGTTGTGGCTGGACCAATTTAAAGTGTCTGATGCCCTGATTTAGGAGTGATTGTGTTTAGAAGCTGCTTGGCAATCAGTGGGTTAGTTTTCCTTGTCTTTGTGCCCGACAAGGGTGTGGGTTGAGGGAGAGATGTGGCACTGAGATAAGGAAAAGCTTTTAATTCATTTCATAGGTGACCTAAATTCAGGCCCTGTGGCCATCATGTCAATCCCACGGTCTTGTCTGCTAGATTACTGATGTAAGTAATGGTGACACGTGTATATATCGAATGTCCTTCTCTGTGGCTTCAGGAAGGACATCTCAGGGGGAACAGAAAGAAGTTACTTGGAGATTTAATGATGCTTGTCATCAGTTCTGTTTTCTGAAGCTATGAACTCTGGTTTGTCCTAGCATTGAGAGAGCATATGACAGCACATATCACAAAAATATAACGTATTTATCCTATGAGGTTGGCTTATGTGGTAGGAAATCAGGCATCTCTCCTGCTGCTGAGAGAGCAGAGGTTGCAGGACTGGTGCATGACTTCCTGAAAATAATGCCAAATGTGGATGTGGTTCCTGTAAAGAGCCTGGAAATCCCAAGTCTTTGTGCAGGGTCAGAGCTTGTCGGTGGGCTGCACAATCATGCTCGTTCTCTCTCTCAATCTTTGCCTTTCTCCCTCCAGCTTCAGAGTTGCTCCTGGCTGCAGCAGTTTTGGAAGGGGAGGTGGTGTGTCCTCTCTCCTGAGAAGGTGTCTGAGCTTCTGGGTCATGAGAGAAAAATCTGTGCAAAGAACCTTCCCCTGTGCTCTGTACCTTGGGAAAATCTGAGGCTGCTCGGGAAACTTAAGCACAGAAAGTGCTAATTTGCAGATCCCAACAGGCATGTACATGACATAGATGCTCACCTGCACAGTCCTGCTGAGATGACAACATTGCTGAGTGCAGCGGCAGAACTCCAGATAGCTGGGTAATTACAGTGGCAAAAATGATGTGTTTATGGCCCTTCAGGAGCCTCAGGTGATAAATGTTCTGTGGCTTGCACTCCCACGTTGGAGTGCCCGCACTCTGCCCGGGTATCCCGCAGTTCCTCATGCCTTCAGTGGCACTTTGGGCATGGTGTACGCAGGCTGTTTGAGTTTTGAATTAACTTCTCCAAAGTATTCTCAGTTTTCCTGTACCCTTCCCACAGGTGGGCCCAAGCCCAGCGTGATGGGGGAGCTGCAAGCAGTGACTCACAGCACACCTGCCCTCGCATCCGTGACTGAACACCTCGTGCTGTGTGTTTCATCCCCAGCATTGTTGCTGCCCAAAATTAGAAGCAAATAAAAGTCATGCTTCATGAAAAATAAACCTTTACAGTTTAGGTCTCCAGCACCACCTGGTCTTCCATCCTCTCCCCTAACCTCTTGCTGGATAACATTTCCCGTGCTGATTGTATGAGTGTGGCATGGAGTGAAGTACAGTCAAAGGCTAATCTTTTTGTGATTGAATATTAGATTCTTCATTTCAAGAGGCTCTTACAAACAGCTTTTTGTCAGACTGATGGAAGATGGCGGGGATGGAGGAGAACTTGAGGGGAAGGTACATTTCTCTTCCTGAGGGTTTTATTCTCTTTTCCCTCATAGCTTTTACATAATGGCAAATGGTATAATTTAGGGTTGTAATTTCTAGAAAGGTGTTCATTACTGAGAAGGCAGCTTGACCAAATCTTCCTCAGAAGGCACTTAATTGACAGTGTTTAGAACTGACAACACACCTGAGATGGGTCACCAGCAGTTCACCCTTGAAGCAGAAGGAAAGGAAGAAAAGGACAAAAAAGAAAAACTTGGAGCTGCAGGATTAAAAATGGAGTAAACATGCAACTGAATAATACTGATCCTGTACTTCCTGCACCATCTTTAAAAGTGCATAAAAGGACATGTTAAAATCCATTAATTATTATTTTTTGCAGGATGAAGATACAGGGCAAACACTGCTACTCTTCAGGCAAATCCTTTACTCCTTACGCAGAAGGTGGGATCTTTCCAAGGGACTGCTGTATGTTCATCATGGGATGGGGGATTGAAGATATTGTAAATCCTTTGGGTTATCCAGCCTGGTAGCAGTTCTCAGAGCAAACCTAGTGGGCAGTGATGAGATGAGCCTGCTCAAAGACAGTGGTGGGATCTCCCATTCTGAACACATGGAAGGGTGTGCAAGTGTGGTTCCCATCCCTCACCCTTGAGGGATCAGCTCTGCCATCTTCTAGATGGGAGATTTGGTTTTGCTTGAGCTGCTGTGTAGAAAATCATGTGGGACTGGGATGTTCATGGGAATATTGAGCCAAACAGTCATTATAGTAAAGGGTCTCTGCTTTGTCACCTCATGGTTAAAGCTTTTGCTGGGAATCTGGGAGATGAAAGAGGAAGTGACCAAAAAAGCTTCTTCTGTTGCTTGTGTGTTTGTATTAAACACAGGTTTTAACACCGACATTCAGGAGAAAAGGAAAATTCTGTCTAAAGACCCTGAGGAGATGGAGCTGCTTTGCTGCAAGCCTGGATGAGGAGCCTCCAAGGGAGGTGAGATCCCAGGTGTGTCCCTGTGCTTAGCATCTTCTCTGAGCTTGCACTGACATGACTTTCTGCTCTGTGTGTGTGTTTTGTTGGCTTTTTTTGTAGGGGATGTATTTTCCATTCTCTCTCTGGAGTCCCCTGATCTCTCCCTGTCAGTTGGAGGCAAGGCAGCTTCTGGATTCACTCCCTGCAGTACAAAAGTCTCAAAACAAAACACAATGTCACCTAATTGTGAGAGCTGAAATTATTTATGGACCTGGCCTTTGGAGTCAGAGCCTCAAACTTCTTTAATTACCTTTGGGGATCTGTGCACAGGATACCATGGTGATGAGAATAATATTTGGAATTCAAGTCTTGTCTAACGTGCTTTAGCAGCTGGAATGGGCAAGCAGCTGATTATGACCATAACAGAAATCATGCCAAAAACCTACACACAGAGTTTGGAGCGTTGGCTTTTTAATCAGATGTATAAAACTCTTGTTATCTTTCTTAAGCCCTTCTGGAAACAAAATTTGGAAGGAAAGCTCCTGTTCAATATTCAGTGTCCCTGGGCAATGTGAATCTTTACCTGTAAAGCTGCGTTTCAGACAAAGTCCTCACCAAAGGAGGAAAGACTAGAATGTAAATTGTTTTCTTGATACTGCTATCTGGGCAATTAATATACATCAACTAAGAAACAAAAACTGAGCATGCAAATTATTCCCACTACAGATCCATATCAGCATTGCTGGAATTGGGCTGAATCTGCCATTGTTTGGTTCAAACTTTGTTAAAATCTCTGGGGGCAACTTAAATATTTAAGGCGATTTGTTTCTCAAGGGAAGCCATCCAGGTTCATCAGCAGAGCATGGAAATTGTCAGAGCTGATGGTATCTGGAGGCAGTGGCTGCTTCTCAAACTCACCTCTAAGGACCCGCTGAGGCTACACAGGACTCTCCATAGGGTGAGGTAAGACTTGGAACCAGAGGCAGTCCATGTTCAGCCAGAGCACAGCACAAGTCCATCAGCCCCGGCCACGTGGGATCCATCTGAGCAAATAAACTGGTTGTCTAGTCTTGCTTTGGCACCACGGGGAAATTGGCACCTTCAAGGCATGATTCATCTTGCCCTAAAGCTGATATCTGAAATAGGTCAGCTGAGCACGCTGTAAAAGTGCCTGTTTCCCTTCATGGTTACAAAGGATGGGAGGCTCAGGGAGACAGAGAAGTCTCCAGCATAGATGTTTTGAATTAGGCAAGATGAATCCTGTCTTTGCTGTATGTTTTAAAAAGCTTTGTGTGGTGGATACTCAGGTCTCAAATTGGAAGTACAAGTCCAATTAAAAAATACGGTGTCCTCAAGGGCCCTCGAAGAAATGTGTTTGTGCTGAGCTCAACCCTGACCCAAAGGATCTTTTCCCAGTGTTTGGTGACTGTAACTTGCCAGACACTTCAACATTTGGTCCTTTCTATCTCTTTTGTTTAACAACTGAATTCAAAGATCTAATGGCTGTTTGTAGATTTTACTCCCATAGCTTGAAATTATTTGGATCAGGTGGCATAGACATTCCCCCTTCTTCTTCCATGAAGAGCTCTAGGACTTGCAACAATGAAAACATGACTTTGCCCCAAATAGCTCTTTTCATCTTTTAATTTTTTTCCTTTGTCTTGTATCATCCATAATGCTGTGATTGTGCCACAGCTCAGAGGAGAAGATTTTTTGAGTAGTTGGGAACATCTTGAACTTTAATTTCTAATCAATTTGTACTAAGAGCTACAGAAGCCAATATAACAAGCCAGGCCTTTTCTGTCTCTTTCTCTTTCTTACATTTGAAAAAAAATAAATCTGAGCAGCGACGTGAGTCTTGTATAATTACTCTTCCATTTGTATTTCTAGACTTGTCAATCTGGCAAGCGTCACAGAGCAGGATTAAAAGCTTTCTCCTTCTCTCTCAATCAGAGACTTCATTTGCCTCTGTGTTTTACAGTAAATATAATCAGTTCAGCAGGAGATGGTTTTGTTCTCTGCAGTGATGTCTTCCTAGTCGAGGGAGCTCTTATTAGCAGCCCAGATGGGAAGCTGGCTGACAGGAGCCCCTGACACGGCGTGTTGGTAGAGCTGTAGGCAGAGTGCTCGGGGCCAGAGTCCCTGTGGGGCACCTGGAAATGCCTCCCCAGCAGGAAGCACAAACACCTCTACTCCTTCCTTGCAGTTTGGGGTTTAGGGATGCCAAAGGAGAGCTGGAGTCAGAGTGAAGCACCCCTGATGTGGGAGCAGGGTGATGCTGTGAGTGAGCTGGGTGGTTCCTGGGCCAAGGGCGGACTCTGTGGATTAACTTAACTCCCTTTTAGTCCCAAACTTGGGGTCTCTGGGAAGCTCCTCCAGCCAGGCACAGTCCACAGCCTCACAGGGGGTCTCTTCATCTCTTGCTCTGGGGTTGGCCCCAGTTTGGTGGGAATGGGGGGTGCTGGAACGTGGCAAGGCTTGGCTGTGGGATGGAGGGGGCAGTGCTTGATGGGGGCTTGGAATGAGGGTCACCAGAGAGGACTGCAGATGGTTTGGGACATTGCAGAGGAGAGGAATAAAGGAATTTTTGATTAATGAAGAATTATACTTTGGGCACATAGATATCTCTAAGTTTAGACAGCAGCAAAGCAGAGAGTTTAAGTATTGCTTTCTGTGCATTTAGGCACCTGAATTCCACTGGCACCTCATTTAATTTGTCTTTGTCCTTTTTTTCACCCTGACTTTCAGGCTCTGTGCCTTGATTTCCAACACGTAAACACAACACAAAATACAATAAAAAGAAATTGGAAACACTTTGCTTAAGCCTTGATGACAGCTGGTATGTAAATGCAAATACTTCAGACTGTCTCTCAGTGCAGAGCAACCTTTAGCACTTGGTTGGTTGTAACTTTTGCTTGGTCAGGCCCACAGATACACCGGTGCTTCCTTGCTGTCACTGATTGCTTCATTTCCCAGTTCTCTACCTGAATTCAAGGGGGATGTCACGTTTCCTGCAGTGTAAGTCCTTTGACAATCCTTCATGAAACAAAAAGCAAACCTACCCCTAAGCCCCAAGGATTTGTTTTTCCCACTATATCTTTCCCAACATGTTTAAACACTTTATGAGGACAAATTGTATATTTTTTTTTACCTAATGACTTTGCAAAAGTCAACCTAAGGGTTGATATTTCTATTCTTTGCTGTTTTCACCACTAATAAATATTCTGTGTTGGGGCCTGAGCTGACAGTTGTGATGAAGAGACGGGGTGGCACAGAAATACTTGGTCCTCTGTGGCTGTGCTGACAGCTGGTGGGGACTGGCACGGCTCCAGCAGAGATCTGGCCCCTGGTCCCGGATTTGTACAGGGAATCTGTCTACAAAGGCAGAAGCCATTTTACAGGCTGCATTTTCCCTTAGCCTGACGGGTTTTAATAACTGATATCAGGGTGCTGTCGCATCCTAAAAGGCATCATAGAAACTCATAATTAAGAGCAGCCTCGCTGCATAAAGCTCTTAAATTAGGCAAGAAGAAAACAGGGGAGATGGACATGAGGGGATGCAATGCATGGAAAAGCAGTCTGGCTTTCAAAGCAGGTGAGGCTTTCAGTGTTGTGCTGCTGGTGTGCGGCGGAGAAAACCTCTCAGATAAAGAGAGGACTTTGGGAGCACCAATCTCCTGGAAATCTGGGAGAGCCTGCTGAGCCAGCCAGGCTGAGCATCCTGCCCAGTGAGGCTCCAAGCTGTTGCACAGCCCCTCTCCAGCCAAGAAGGGCAGAGCGAGCCAAGCGCCAGCCCGGGAGCCAAGCGGGGCAATCCAGCTGCTGCTTTCTGGGATGGATGGATGGATGGATGGATGGATGGATGGATGGATGGCCTGGGCGAGCTCCCCAAGCTTGGCACTGCATCCCGGCACCCCGGCCAGCCGTGCCCCCACAGCCAGCGTGGTGAGAGCAGCACTGCTGGGGCACACAGATAAAGGGGCTGGGCTGGGACCGCTTTCCACACAGCAATTAACGGGGAGCGACGGCACCGAGCGAACGGTCCAGCAGGTGCCAATATGTTTTGTGGCTCCACTCTCGTGTTCTGGAGGTGGCAGCAGAGCTGCTGCACTGGAGGGTCTGCTCGGTTGGCATTTCCACCATAAACCTCATTTCTGAGAGGGGGTTATGATTCAGCCATTTTTAATTAACAGGGGGATTAAAGTTGGCACAGGGGTGCTCAAAGGCTGTTTGTCACCGGTTTTATTTATTTATTTATTTCTAATCCAATCTATTAGGCCCATCTCAAATAATATTCTTTGTTTCCACTTGCTGGGCTTGACTTTATGCATATGTGTGGCCTGTGCATAAGAGAAAAGAGATTTATCAAGGTGAAGAGCTGCATCAGGGTAGGTGAGCAGGTTGCTGAAAGATCCCACATTCTCGAGGCCACTGTAACTCTGGGCTGGAACAGGGTATGCAGAAGCACTTGCAATTTTTTTGCTGAATTTTGCATAATTTCGTCCACTTGGGACGTGCAAAAAGTTTTCTCCAGACTTAGGCATCGTTCTTATGCATAATACTTTGATAAATAAATATCAGTATCTCACAGCTTAAAGACTTACCAGGCAGCTTGCTGGTAGGTCACTGTTAGAAAACATAAACCCATGCAAATACAGTAACACTGTAAATAGTTACCTATCATAGACTATATTATTCTATATCTCAAAATGTATAGGATCATAAACCTCTCCATATCAGGAAAGCTAATTCTGGTTCTCTACTATCCTAACCACTGGAAAATTTTTCACCATATCTAAACTGAATTTCCCTTAATCCTATTAATTCTTGCCCTGGACATGGAAAACAGACTGTCCCTTGCCTTTTTGCAGCATGCTTTTCACATGCCAAAAGGCCACTCTCCCTTCTTTGGGCTTTCTGGTTTTCCCAACACAGCCTCTGAAAATTTGTCTATATTTTAAAAACAATGTGTCTTCCTTCTTTCTGACTGGTCCAGCCTTCCTGAGAGTGATGAAGATTTTGGGTGATGTTTCAACAGAGCCTTTGCCACTGGTCCTGTGAGCTCAGCAACATTGCACCTCTCGGTGTCTCTGCTTTTTCATGGATGTTTTCTGAAGCATCATCCACAGGTGACCACAATACATGGAATATGTGCCTGGACTCAGCAGGGAGAACAACAGCATCTCTGGGTTTGTACAAGTGCTTTATAACCCTGCTGGCAAACACCCAGTGGGAAAGGTCTGTGGCTGGGTGTGTCTGAACCCTTGAGACCTGCTGGTGGGTCCTTCATTGCTCTGTGGGGAGCAAAGGGATGAGAGTGAAGTGTAAATCCCTCAAGCTCTACACTGCACTAGTAAAAATGGACACTTCTGGCCATTGAACCACTTGCACAGTTGACCAGGGCCTGTTCTTCACAACACAGGCATCCTTTGATCCCACCAGAAGTCATAGCCCAAATCAGCAAGTCTGTAGGTTTGTCCCAGCTTTGGCCACAGTCTCTGGGCAGCTCCAGGAGTTGCTGAGCTGGTTTGGTAGGCACCATGAGCTACTTCCATCTGTCTGGGCTGCCTGTCAGCTTGTTGGCCACTGGCCATCCCAGCTGATGTTTGTCTTCATCCTGTGGCTGTTCTCCCATCTTTGTGGATGGGCAGAATGAACATCCTCAGTACAAAGCAGGTGGGTACCAGAGGATGAGCTGTCCTTTTAGTTCTTTGGTTCCTCTCTGCACTTCCTCTCTCCTGGTAGTGACTGGGTGGGAGGACAAGGACAGGAGCAGGGTGTTCCCTTTCCTGTGTGGGCTGAGGGCTATTTCAGCCTTGGGGATTTGAGGCAGGGTGTTAAGCATGGCAGTTTGCACAGGCTGGGGGTTGTTTGTCTCCTGTGGATTGCTTTGCCTGGAGCGGCGAGGCTGCTGTTGGAAGGGGTGCAGCAATCACTGTTCCCTGGTGTGATGGGTTTGTCATCCATGGTAGTGCTGTTCCTGGGGTGTGTATATTTGTCAGCTGAGATTTTTCTGCAATTTCCTTGACAGGAGCAGTGAGTGACACACATTCCCTCAGGAGATATTTCCATGTTTTTACTATTCTTCAGGCTTCTGTGACATTTCCCAAGTCCAGTTGTTGGAGCCTTGGGTTCAATCAACTACACTGCCTGGGACCACATCCCAGCAGGGATAATTTGGCCCTTCAGCAGAGAGTACATTGACTTCTGCAGCTCATGCTATGCACACTTTGGGGGTGGGTTTCTTGTGTAAAACCTTAAAACCCACATAGAAAATACTCCATCATTCAGGGCTTGGTGGCACCGGGTCCAGCGTAATTTTTCATTCCTGTGACTCCCACCAGCGGCTTGAAAATGAAGGTTAAAAAGAAAACTTAACCTGCTTTTGCCTTCTTTCTAGGTAGAGGTGCATTTCTGTCTTGTACAGAAATTTTCAAGCTTTCAGTGATAAACAAAACACGTGTACAATTCCAGGAGTGCCGGCTATCAGGAAAGGCACCACTATCTGTGAGTTCCTTGCTAAAACTGTGACAACACCAAGCACCAAACACAAGTTACATAAAGCAAACTGCCCTTCTGAGCATGTTAACACTGCTTGCACTTCTCTGGCCTGAATGTTCCAAAAATCTCTGGCTGGCTGTGAAGGTTTACACACAGCAACTCTTACTGTCCCTTTAGAGGCTTCTAATGACCGTGGTCGAGAGAGAAGGGCTGGATGGACCATGGAGTTTCTTCCTCTTCACCACAGTGCAAAGTGAGGATGCCATGGTTTAACCCCAGCTGGCAGCTGACTACCGTCCAGCTGCTCATTCACTCCCATCCCCTGCTCCAGTGGGGAGGAAATTTGGGGAAAAAAGTAAAACTCATGGATTGAGGCAAGTATAGTTTAATATTTGAAATGAAATAAAATAATAATATTAATTGCAATAATGATAATAATAGTAATGAAAAGGCGAGGGAGGAATAAAACACAAGAAGAAAAAGTGATGGAAAATACTATTGCTCACCAATGTCCAGCCCATCCCCCAGCCAGTTTTCCCCAGTTTATATATTGAGTGTGATGTCCTGTGGGGTGGAATATCCCTCTGGCCAGTTTGGGTCAGCTGTCCTGGCCAGGCAGCACCTCACTGGCAGAGCCTGGGAAACTGAAAACTGACTTAAACACCACTTAGCAACAACCAGAACAACAGTGTGTTACCAGCATTATTCTCATCGTAAGTGTGACAGTGTGACTAGGAAGAAAATTAACTCTAGCCCAGCCAAAATCAAGACAAAGGAGAAGCCACCTTTTTTCCTCTCTTTTTTTTCTATTTCCCAGCCAGAAGGTGCACCTACACCGATGGTTTGATTTTCAGGTTGCCCTGGGCCATCTCCTCTGTGCCTGTGGGTGTAGGTTCATTCCCCAGCTTTCAGTCAGCTTGCTCTTCCCAACATGCAAGCCTGAGGGCAGTTTGCTCCAGGAACCTCTTCTAACCTTTTCTCTGCCAAGACTGGTCCTCTCTGCCCTCACATCCCTCCATACCCCACCCCAAGGAAGGCTCCACATATTTTCAGTAAACTGGGATGGGGTTAAACTAAAATCTTTCAAAGGAAGAGGGGCTGATACCAGGTACCTGAGATTTGTCACCAGCCACTGTGGGAAAAGGGGAACTTATCTATTACCGTTGCTTTTGTTATTGATATTATTATTATTCTGAGAACCCACTGAGGCCCTCTTATTATGTTGTTAAAGTCAACGTTTTCCCTGCACGCTACATTCTCCAGCCTGGGAAAAATAAAGAATTTTTGATAAAGTTATGCTGATAATGCTGCTAATTAGTTTCTCATCTTTTAAAAAAAACATGACTGCAGGCAACTGGAGCGAGCTCTTTGTTGCAGGACATTGTAGGCTGAAATGTCTGGATGCTTGATATCCTCTGCAGGGCTCTCACAATATGCTAATTTGTCCTTGTAGCAGAGTTGGCTTTTTTAGGTCTTTGCCACTGTATTTTGCAAATGCATTATGTCAGAATATGGTCACTCATGTGCACAAGATGCAGACCTCCACCAGCATATGTAGATATGTGTGTGTGTGTGTGTGTGCATTCACACAGGAATATGTTAGAAAAATAAATCCACAGGTAAGTGTATATAAATTTATGTACACACAGAGATCTATTTATTTTATGTAATTTAATGAAATGTTTAATGAAATTAAACATTACTTTTTTATAATTATCTATAATATGTGCATACACATGCACATGAAATTTGACATCTATTTAGGAACTCAGCGTGTGAATGCCTAATTCAACTCACAGGTCTTAACTCATCTAGGGAACATTTCACTCTCATTTCACTTAAAATATGTATTTTATAGCCTCTATTCAACACATACAGTTTGCAAGCTGAAGTTGTGTGCTTGCCTGTGCATTTCCTAACACTTCCATCTGAACACTCATTATAATTTACTTTCAATAACTATCATCTGTCATTTTTAAAAGTTGCATAATAATGTGGTTGGTTCATATGAAAAGTGATGTTTGCTCTAAATTTGGCTACGATTTTGACATTGCTGTTAATATTTTTTGTAAGCTTGACACCCACAAGCTGAAAAGACAGGTGGTAAGTTTACTTTTTAAACTTCCCTTTCAACACCTCTCCCCAACAATTAAAAAACAAAAAGTCACATTTTCAACATGCTCACTTTTTTCTATGTTCCTTTCTAGCAAAATTTCACTGAGGCAAAGGAAGAAGACTAAGTTTTTTACCTCTCCGGATTAAAAAATGCTGCAGTTTTCAGGTGCTGAGTGATTGAAAACCTGATTTTAGAGAATTTTCAAGAACACATTTTGGAAAAGGAACTGTGACAACTTCCATAAAAACCAACCCCAGCAGTGATTCTGACAATTTTTTTAAATTCAGTTTGTTTCAAGTTTTCTTTCTTTGTCCTTCTTTTGCCTTGGTTACTCTCCTGAAGAGCCAGCTGTGACAGAAGGAAAAGTTTGCATATCTTTTCCTTTTCGTTTTCCAAAAAAAATCTTATAATACAGTGGTGAATCACACTGAAAAAGCTTCTCAGTTTTCAGTGGTGGGGCCAAACCAAACAACAATCCTAAATTATGTTCTTTCTAGGACTGTCCTGAGCAAGAACAAACAAGCTTTTCTAATTAGATCAGCTCCGTCCCTGCTCAGAAGCAGTTTGAGATCACATGGAAGTTTTTTTAGCATTCTTGATGGTATTGCTTCTATTTGACATCTTAAAATTTTGTATGACAGCAGAAAATTAGGAAATCTCAGAGAAGGAAACATTAAATATTTGTGAGCTTTGGGGGAGGCTCTTTTACTTCTTTCCCATTGCCACACCTTCTCTTCCGATTCCAAACTCTTTACTGGATTCTGCTCAAAGCTGCAATTTCTTGTTTTACAGTTGCTGCTCTTTTCAGGGCACAAGCTGTTCTGCTGCTTCTCCTCCCCAAGCCCATGATCTCCTGGTGGGAGAGGTGGGAGGGTGTGCACGCAGGAATTTGGGGCCAGAGGGGGGTACTTTCTGTGGGGCCAGTGTGAGTTCAGCAAAGGTTGGCTGTGACCTCGAGCAGTTTCCAGATCTTCTGTCACAG
>VZUH01004663.1:0-67049 GCA_013401175.1 Xiphorhynchus elegans
AACCTGTTAATCACCGGGCAGCAAGAAAAGCTCTGACCAAACAAGAGCTCCATTCAACCCTGCATCTCTGCCTGTGTTTTCTAGGAATTAACTACTGGAAGAGGTCAATTGTCACCCAGATATAGCTTTGTCATGTGCTGGGGGAATGGATGTGTTACACTGTCCATTGCTAATGAGATGGAAAGATGGGGTTTGAGTTGTCGGAGCCTCCAGAGCTCTTCAAGGAAATCCATGCTCACTGAACGAGCCAAACCAGCACCTTAAATTAATCATTAGATTATTTCACTCCAGTAAAGGAGCCTGCTCAGATAACTGAAGGTGACATCTGGTGGCTGAGATGTTGCTGAAATTAAAAAAAGAAGTCTCAGGCAGACCAAACCATTTTGCAAATTCACGTCCACCTTGGCAAAGTATTGGGTTGAAAATTCAAATGGGAAATCCCACAAAAATCCTGTTATCTGCCTATATTTGTATTTCACATCTAAATTTTTTAAGTATTATTAATTTTTATTGTATTTTCATAGTTTTAACATATTTATTGATAGTAAAACTTTTAACATAAAATATCTTTATAAGCTTGAAAATGAAATAAATCACCAATATTAATGTCCCAGAAAATGAAGCAGTTTGTTTTGGTTTTTTTTAATAAACTTTGCATTTTGGGCTGGTTTGAGACCAAATGAGAAATGAGTACTCTTGGAAACCCTCACAAATCCTGGCATTGATTCTGATACAGTGTGGGATGAGATACTAAACATATTAGCTGTTACAACAAAGGAAAAAATATGTGAGAACTCTGAAATCTGGCTGAGGAACTGCATAAATTCCAGTAATTCAATTGACACTCAACTGTCACTAAATGAGTCTGACTTGACCCATACCGAGTAATTACAGAGAGCATTTTAGAGGGCAATCCAGAGAGGGAGGCAGACACCCCAGGGGAACAGGAATCATGTTCTGATTCATTCTTATAGCCACTTGACATTCACACCTATGACAAGGCGGTGGGCTGGCAAAAGGGGGCTAACGGAGGGGAAACTACAGCAGAGGAAAGCCACGATGAGCAAAGCCACGAGGGTGGTTGGGGGAAGGTCCACTAAAACCTCATTTTCACTCACATGACAACTGTGGAAATTATCTTGCTTCAGTGTTCAGCACAGTGTCCTGAAAAACCCACTGAAAAACCCACCGACATCATCTTCATAGAAAAGTGGGGAGAGGAAACAGAGCACAGCTGAGCTGCATGTTTGAAACCTAACTTAACACAGGAAAGGATTATTTATGATCACCTACCACCTTTTATACTTCTCAGCAAGTGTTTAAGAAACACACAGGGTATACACACAGCTGCTCTGAACTTGTTGTGATATAATCAGCTGATTCCTTAGAGAACTCAGGAAACAGAGAGAAAAAAGGATACCCTTAAACCAAGTTAGATTGTAATTCTAGGAGTCAATTCAAAATAATAATTCTACCAAAGCAACCAAGCTACATTTTTTCCTTACAACTGAGCACTGAGGGAGGAGAGAGACTTGGGAGAGCTTTCTAGAGCATGGTGAACACGAGCAAAACCACACACATCTTCCCAGTCTGCTAACACTCTAAAAAACGCTGCCAAACCCTCTTTTTAAAATCACAGACAAATCACGCAGTCCTATTTATTTTCCTGATTCTTGTCTTTCGGTTCCGCTGCGATTCTGGGGCACAGTAAAGTCCTCAGTGTGATTTTTCACTTGGCAAACACAAGTCATGGCTTCTTGCTCGTTCATGTGGCAGACAAGTGCCTTTCTGCTTCTGCTACTGGGGGTGACAGGCAACCACAATCGCACAAGACACTTGTGTCCCCCATCCAGAGCCATCCTTCCAAGCCTCCAAATGCAAGCTGATGCAGTCAGTGAGGAGTCAGTGATCCTCCACACACATACAGCTAGGTAAGAAGGCAAGAGAACTGCCAAGAATGAAATAATGCTGCATGAGATCGCATTTTCACGTGAGCTGCTCCATCTCTCTTTCCTGGCCTCAGACTAAATGAGCTGGAGTTACAGAGTTAACTGTAAGCCAATTATAAACCCATTCCAGACAGTCAAAGAAATATCTCTCCTTACTGGAGGCCACATTCTTGAGTGCAAGACACATGCCCTACTTACCTAATGGACATATTCCTGTGGCTTAAACTCACAGGTTACACCCTTAACTGTTCAATCCCTCTGTTCTAAATTCTGAAGGCACTCGTTTAACAGATTTTTAGTGAAAAGGTTTCAAGAAGAAAGTTCAAGCACCTAAACAGATGCCTGCAGGCACGCTCCATCACTTGAAATGGATGGTGATAGAGGCTGGTGATAGAGGAAGAAGGGCTGTGCATTTTGGGAGGCACGGTGGCCGTTTGGGTGCCCTGTACTTCCCCTGGGATGCAGAGTCACACAGTCTTTTCATCAGAGCCTCTACAAAACCATTATTTATTATTGTCCACTGACTTCACTTGCTTAGCTGAGTGTAAGGAGAATTCTCCTTTACCTACAATATCACAAAAGGTCCTGGTGTCATCAAAAGCGTGATTTTGGTTTTTGTCAACTATTCAGCAGGGGGGGTTTCTACTGAAACAACAGTAGATCCCACATGTGATATGATGAGGAAAACACAGCACATATCGGAGTGTGGTATATACTGATTATGAATGATTAAGACTTTAAAATATATAGGACTGCCGTTACTGACGAGAAAGAGTCCTTCCTAGCAATTGAAACTATATCATCTACATCTGAAACCGTGAAGAATTCTGCTAATGGCCAAGGAACTGATAATTGGCTAAAAAAGCCCCTCAGAACCCACCCTGCACTACTTACATGACAGTGGTACGACCATACCTTCTGCAGATGAGCACAAGGAGGGAGTTGTGAAAACACCTGTCAAACCACCCACCATGAAGGACATCCATCCATGACAACACTTTGGACCTCGCAGAGTGGTCTAGACCCAATTTAAGGCCCCAAGCTGACCTATCTGCACAATCCCACTCTGGGTGAACTGAGATACTGATGGCTCAGCTTTTCCTGTGCTCCTTCATAAACCCCTCTGGGTACTTGCCTAAGCCACGCTCCAGGTGGCATGGATCCAGATGAACCTGTCTTCTTGCTTCCCCTGCTGGTACCCATGAAAACTGAAATCAATCCCGAGAGGGAAGTTCAGTTTTGAAGGGTCTATAGCATTTCTACAGCAGCCTGTGCAGTTCTTTTCCCTTTCACAGCGGAGAAGGTGAGATTGTACAGGCAAGGCTGGGCCTGTGCTTGCTTTGTGAGGGTCAAGCACTTTCCCAGTGGAGCTCAGGGGGCAGCAAACATGATGCTCTCTCTCCCTTTGGAACCAGACAATGAGGACCAGGGAGAAGCTAAGCTAACCACGTAGATAAGGTGCTTTCTGTTGAACAGCAAGAGAAGTCTTTTTTGAAATATTCAACTTGGCTCCTCGCCAGAGGCAGGTAAGTCTCTTCTCCATGGTCATCTAAGTCACCAATGCTGAGATAAGCTTGTTATTCTCTCATTTTTGACTCAAGTCAGTCAGCCAATCGGCATTTTTCTTCATATTCTTACGTTACCAATTGTTTAGCAGAGCGCAGCAAATCAAAGAATTTCATTATAACCAAATGAGTTTGCTATGAGTTCAATACAATAGATCAAATAGATCTTTATGACTGTTATTTCAGTCACCTGGATATCTTTCACCCAAAACACCTCCAAGCCAATGAAGCCTTTGTAAGGCTTAAGAAGTAAATGCAGTGGAGTTTACTTCTTCACCACAAAGGCACGAAGAATTAACGAGCCCTGAAATTCAGGAGCTGCCTGAAACTGTTCTCTGGCAACTCTCTTCAGCAATTCAGGCTGGAGACACAACTGCTGAGCTGGGCAGCACTGGCAGAGCTGTCTTGAACCAGTCTAACAGAGACCTGCACGCTGACTTGAAGCTGCACAATTCCCAAACTGTTGTTACAGCTTGACACCTCTTTCCTAACAAAGGCAAAAATTCAATCCAGAAATGCAGTTCCTATCAGCTTTCCTTGATTCCGTGCCTAGTTCCTTCCTACCAGCCAAACAGACTCTCAAGAGACTCCAGGAGAACCACCACAGGATCCCACAAAACCTCTTCAAAGCTGAGAATGTCCCAGGAGATTAACAGGAGACCACGGTGTAGCAAGGAGAGGTGAATTGCTGCCATCTGTGACTTAAATCTGGTGTCTTGGGGCCTCTGCTGCCCTTGCCATGGGGCCAGCAGGGAAAATAGGGACTCTTCAAAGCATCCCTGTGTGTGGCTCAGCAGAGCATGCAGGAATCATGTGTGGCCTGGCCCCAGGACAGCTCGTGTGTTCTGTCATTCTCCTGGAGCAGCACACTTGGAGAGCCTGTAGTTTCACCCTGTGCAAGCTTTGGGGGTCCCTGATATTAGGGAAGCAAATAACACAGCACTGCACCAGAATAATGGGGTGTAAAATCCTTCTTAGGAGCTCAAAGGCCAAAGAACTCTTGCTCAAGGTAGTAGGATCGTCATTTACCCAATCCACTCTCTATACCAAGGGGTAACAGCTATTCCTAAATTCTGGGCAGCAGCCTGGAGGATCCCTATAACTCAAATCCTGGAGAAGCTAGGATGGATTTCGAATAAAAAAATAAAATACCTAAACTTGGTTTTCCTCAAAATGGAAAAAAAATAAATGTTTGCAGTTGAGCAGAAAGTTCTGTTTCCAAGTGGAAACCAAACCTTCTTTTTCCTGAACTCAGTATTATTGACCCTTGGGAAATTACAGAGTCTTCACTAACTCTAGTTGCAAAAACTGTGCATTTTGGTAGCCTTTCCTACCCGAGAGTGTCTGGTTGCATCACAAACATCTGCTAAGACATTGTGGTGGTAACTCCAGCAATTAGGTATTGATCAATGTTACCTATCACCATGTAATGAGTAAAATGACACGGGAGCTGAGTGCCACAACTCTTTTTAAACAACTGGTAAGTGGTAGAACTGAGAACAGAGCAAAAGTGTTCATTCCAAGTCATTCCTGAGCCTTGGAAAAGGCTCAAATCTGCCACGCTCTTGTCTTTATTATAGATTTATATAACAATACCTCTAATTGAAAATATCCTAAGTGATGCACAAGTATTTTAAGTAATATAAAGCAACTTCTATATAGTGGATTGTGTAAATATAGGCCAAGTCTCAGTCATCTCCAAAATAGATCTGCTGAGGAGAGGTCTCTAATCTGTAATGCAAGAACCTCCTGTAGTCCATCCATAGACCGGTTTTGTGTGTTTTCATCTGATTTTGTATCAGAGAACACAATTCTTTTCTAAACTGAAAACATTTGTTGAACAAATGGGTGTGCAATGGCAGGAAGAAAGCTGAAAGTTAGTCTGACTGCAAGGGGCTGACGGTGGATTTTTTTTTTCAGCTTCAAAGTTCAAAAGGAAAAAAAGTCATGAAAATGTGATAAATTGTTTTGGTGGTTTTTTTCATTAGGTCACTAAACATGCATATCGACTCCAGTTAAGGTGACTGACCACTTTTTCTTTCATTTTTGCTTCTGAAGCAGCAAGCCAAACAGAAAACCAAGACTTAAAGGGAGATCTCAGAAGCTGTTAAGTTTACTTAACCCCAACACTTTCTTCTGTGTTACTTAGGAAGAAAACTCAAATACTGTCAAGCATGTAACCAAATTCCTTACATCATGCCAGTACCTCCTTCTCTGTCCTTATGTATGTTCTTTCAGTAACTGAACATCCTCTTGCAGATGATATGAGCAAATTGCAACCAAAAAACATCAGTAAATCATCGCTCCAAAAAAAGGCATCGGCTCCCTCCTCGGTGAGGGTGCTATTTTTAGAGCAACAGTTATTTCTGAAGGGCAATTTGAAATAAATTGCGTATCAGGCAGACATATATACACTATCTAGACAGAAGCACGGATGACTTGTTTCAGGAGAGCTTTCAAAACCCAGCATAGTTTCCACCATTTCCCTTGGCAGTCTATTTCAGGTTCACAGGACAGCTCGTTCTTCTGGGACTTATTTGAAAGCCCTGTCAGAAAATTGCTCATTCCGAGCCCTGAAATCCGAAGGTTAGTCCCTCCAACCCCTCCAGTTGCGGTGGATGTTCGTCGAAAGCTTTTATAACCCTGTTAAAAAAGCAGATTTTTCTACCATTAAAATGGATTTAGATATTTTAATAGTGTCAAAAAAAATCAACACAGGTCACTATGTACTTTCCCTTTGCCAAAGCTCTGGTTTATGCTGGAGACCAGCACACCTCTTCAATCTCCTGAGAAACGATCTCCTTTGCTCTCACAGGAGCTGGGCTCGTCCTCTGCTGGTGCTGAGATGATGCAAGCATGGCTACAATCCAGTATTAGTTTCTCTGTCCCCACTTCTCTCCCTCTCCTCGAGCAGAGCCAGCTAAGTGGCAAGCAGCAAGGAGGAGGGATCTCCACCACGCCTACCCCAAACCACACGGGAACAGGTTGTGTTTGGTGTGAACCAAAGGTGAGCCTCGTGTAGAACGCCATGGAAGATGATGTAGGAAGAGGAGACTGGTGGCTGCTTTCACCTTGCTTTTTCTACCACACCTTCTGTTTCAAGCTGGTGCTGCTGCCCTCTCTATTCCTGCTGCTTTCCCTGACACCCTCTTTTTAGTTCTTCCCGTTTCACATAAGCTCCCGTCTCTCTTATTTTTAGATCTACCTCCTCCCACTCTGTGCTTTGCCCAAGGCAAGAGCAAACACATAAACAAACCTCAAAGCCAAGCCCTGAGCTCCTTTCTTAGTCTTCCCTGCTCAGCCCTCACCAGTTCCATCAAGTGACATGACTCCCTGCAGGACAGCGTGGTGGTCCCCAGCGAGCTGGAAGGGCACAGTCACCCACATTTAGTTTCACCAAATAAACCCCACGCTGACTACTTTCTCTAAGAAACCCTGCAGAGGGAAGGAAGAATGGATAAAACCAGGGAAAATATTAAAGGAAACATTAAAACGAATAAAACATCCTCTGTATGCAAAAAGAAGCCATCACATTAATGGTTCTAGAACAGAGATCACAGGAACAACTTTGAAGGCTCAGGGCCTCCATCACGAGGGATCCTCCTCTGAGTTCCGGAGTAGTAAATTACAGTCCTTTTAGAAAAGAAAATAACCTTTTTTTGGTGGGGAAGGACAGGGATTCTGTAAAACTGCCGTGTAAGTAACAAATCAAACCTGGTTTCCCAAAGTCAGGAAGAATTTGGATCAGGGGAACAATACAGAGGGAATCAAGTTCAGTCTCAAGCAATACTAAGGTATTCTAGAAAAATGGGATACGTGGACAACGACCCAAGTTAAAGATAGTTTACAAATTGTCCTTTGCTTTACAATAGGACCAGTGGAATGCATGAGTAACACTGGACGATTTTGTTAGTTTCCTTTTAAAACCAATTTCTTTTTTCATTTCCTAATTAATTAATATTTTCCAAGATTCTTCCTTCAATTTCCAGCCCCTACTCGGATTAAAAGATTTTGGAACGCAAAAAATCTCGAGTCAGAAATTTTCCTCTTAGATTTCAGTGGAACGTCATCAAAAGGTCCGAGAGGAAATAAATGACCTCCAGTGCCAGGGACATGTAGACAGCAGTGTAAAGGCTCCTATCCAAGCACACACCAGAGAGTTTTTAATGTTAAGAGACATGTCCTTCGTTCCCAACCACCAGAAGATCCAGATTATACATATATATAATATAGACACACATGTAAAAGGAGCTCCAAAGGCTACTCTACTTTTTCAGTTCTAAATCCTCCTCCCCGATACTGAGTTTACAGCTTCCTATATATACATATATATATATATATATGGATATAATGCTAACATAGTAACATATTTTGCTTTGGATTATCATTTCCACACAGTCTGCAGCAAATGCAACTCTCGTTTCAACAGTCATTTGGCAAGAGGAGAGATTGACTCGATGAGAGATGACTTTTTTTCCCTCCCTAAAAGATCACAGTGCATGGGTCAGCTTTCTGCTTCCAATTACATATGCCAAGACAAAGGAGCAGTTCAAAACTTAAAACCATAATTAGGGGTTTTTCTGACATCTCAAAGATGTCCATTCTGATGTTTAATGTGCCCCAAAAACGGAACCCTTTGGATGTTGCTTCAATCCAGAGACAACCTGGCTAACACTCTCTTCCAGAGGATATTCCAGAAAAACAAAGTGTAAATTAAACAACCCATTCTGTTCTCCAGCTGGATATAAACTGTATATACATATAAGGAATTATTTTTCCCGTCAGCCTGATTTTATTCTACCTTTTTATCTCAAAAGGGAAGCTGCAGATACCTCTCTAAATAGAGCAAGACGTGCACAGCTTTGTGGCAGCCTGTTGAAAACCAGGCAATGTGAACAGTTTAATCTGCAGAGAATTATTTTCCTGGGAAAGCCTCCCTCTTCTTTGATCAGCAGCTGCAGGTGATAATGACATGAAGCCCCAGCTTTTTGCCACTGATTAAATTCATGTGAAAAAAAAACCCCTTATTCGCAACTATTAAGTCAATAAGAGAAGAAAAATCCCATTTTGCACTCACGCTTGTGGTTTTATGCAAAATAATGACTTTTGTTTCATTTCAACGTAAAACAAAATTGCGGTTTATGTTTTTTTAATTCATAAACAAGGAAAAGAGAAAAGTGTTTAAGACAAAGCTAAATGAGAATCGTCACTTCTCTTCAAAATACTGATTGAACCTTACATTTTTCAGGCGGCTTTTCCTTGAAGGAAACCCCAGTTTCTCATTCACAGACCCCATTTTCTTCAGGAAATTGTCAGTCAAATTACTACGTTTCCAATATCAGAACAAGCTACATGACCATGAAGCTTTTAATGAACCCTGTGCAGGACTGACATGCTTTGTACTGATATAGGGAACTAACAATTAAAGGGGACTGATATAAGGGATCAATAACTGATATAATGTATCAATAACTGATAGAAGGAACAAACACTTAGAGGGAACTGATATAAGGGATCAATAGGGAACTAACACTGAGAGGGTTAACAGAAATAATTGTAAGAGGGTTTGCTCAAGTTTGCAAAGATAGACTGCATGGTTGAGGCCCTAATTAGCTACAAACAGAAAAGCAAGAAATATATGATGGTTGCCATCAGTACCTGGCCTTGAGGTGTCTAAATTAGAATGGACACCATCTGCAACTGAAGATAAATCAGGAAATATGTCAAGAAAATAAGAGAACTATAGAAGTTTGCTCATTAGACCGGTTCAAGTTGCGAACAAAACTGGTTTGAGCTGCTTTTTGAGCCAAGGTGAAAAGGACACAGCAAGGAAGACCCACGATCTTCATCCCCCCGAAGACTCCGGCTCAGGAAAAATGGAAACCAGTGTGCAAACTCAGATGGTAGGAGCGCAGGGTGGAGGGAATGGAAATGACTTCTCGGAACTGATTAGAATAAGCCTGCCCATTCTGATAAAATGATGCATATGTGTAAAGAAACAGTGAATATGCGTGTTTGAACTGTATTTAAACAGGCCTGTGAGCACAGCCAGGGTTGCATGTCTTTGGTGGACCAATCCCCCGTGCACCCAGTGCTGAATAAATGGACCTGCTCTACAACTACCCAGTTAGAGGGTCTTTGTCCGCGCATCAGACCCTTTCACCTTTTCAGTGGCGAGCCCCAAGTCAGGAATGAGCTGGGGTTAAATGAAGTGGAGGAACACAAAGACACTTTTTACGAGGTCTGTCCAAAGCAGAGACGAGACAGAAATCTCATTTCCTGTTATTTTTTATGGCTCGCCTTGGAAGCCACCACTGCAACCTGGGTCCCCAGTGTCCTTGGCACCAAGAAAAAGGCAATTCATGCACCATATGTTCCCCAATCTACAGAGGCGAGACAAACAACACGAGAACGCATCTCTCGTCTCGTTTTGTAGGTGGCACAAAGCCAAGGAGAATTCAGCTCTTAAATCACGTTTTCTCTCCTCGTTCAGAGCCTTCCTGGCAGAACAAAGGAATTTATGCCTCAAAGAGAGATTCTAGCCTGGCTGGAGATGGACAGTAGAAAGCTTAAAAGTATTATTATATCGTAGCTCAGGTAGAAAAATAACCTTCCCATCACGAAACTGCAGCATATTTCTTGCACAGTTCCTGTTGAACTCGTATTTCGCAGTGAAAGAAATAGCGGGGTTTTTAGGCTTCGATAGGATTGAAAAGTGATGGAAAACTCCTCCTGCATGGTATTCAGGCAGAATTCCTCTTTAAAGCTTCTCAGTTGAACTTCTAGTTATAGGAAACAAAGGTCCAGCTTCTCAACTGGACCATATATAGGAAAAAAAGTCAGTTCCAATGGCAATAAAAGCCGAGGTTATCAGCCTTGGCAACTGAAACACTCCCTCCTTATCTCTATCTCAAGGGACAGCCCTATCTTTGTCAGTGACATCTGTACGTGGCTTGTCTGATGAGACTGTTCATTGCATTGCAAAAGCTGCTGGAGTTTTATCCTTCCTTCCCCCCTCCCCGCTCCCAGTCTCTTCTGCGCTTCTTTTCCCCAGCCTTTAAGACAAGTGGCAATATCAGTGAAATCATACTGTGCACTTGGGTTAAAAGATACAGGGTCGGGTTAAGTTTTCAGGAAACAGAACTGCTTTGGTTGGAAATTGGCAAAATTAAAGATATCGGGGGGTTTTATTTCAAAAGGGCGATTCAGGAGGAATATCTTATAAACTAAAGCAATTTATTCCTTTAATTTTTTTTAAAATGAGCTGTACTTTGAAGTTCCATTCGTCGCAAAGCAGAACACTTTGGCCAGAGCCAAAAAAAACACCCCGGGTCACAGGAACTTGTGCCCTTTTAATTTATTCAGAACAAAGAATAAGGGAGGTAGGCAACTTAGACAGCCTTTCGAGATGCAGATTGGGGGGATTTTTATGCTTTTTTTTTTTTACAATTAAACAGCTTTCAGCTAAGCTGCAATTGCTAGCACTTTTTAGCTGGAAAAAATTGGATCCAGAAACCCATCTGGATATGTCGATTGCATCCTGAACCTCATCCATTGCCAATCGAACTCAAAACAGTTCTTCTATCTCTCTGTGGACTGAATCAAGCCCTGAGTCTTTCAGAAATGCCTATTTAGAAGTGAAAACCAACCTGAAGGCACATTTTAAGCCTGGTTTAGGTATCGTAACAGGTATAAGTCTTACAAAACTAAACACTGCCTCCGGAAACCCATCTTGAAACCAGTCCCCCCAAACATCTGTACATTTTCATGAGTTATAGTGAAAGGAGGAGGTGTGGAAATGACTGTAAGCCCTTCCTCAGCCATAACCACAGAGCTGGAGCGTGTGTGACACTGAGGAGACACAATGAGCAGCCACAGCAGGCCCCGTGACACAGGCAAAGCAACTCTGCACCCCTGAGATTGCTCTGTTTGACAGGAAACAGATGGTGAGAGAGAAACAGGTGTGTCCCAAACCTTTCAGGATTCAAAGGCAGGTGAAGGCCCTCCCCAGTCTTTCAGTCTGCTGGGCAGAAGCACTTTCGAGGAAGGAACGTTATGAAAGGCACCACCTGCAAGTGGTGAAGGAAAGGTCTGGGGCTTTACTTCATCCAGTTTTTGACACCTACAGTGAAGGTGGCTTCATCTGAGAGGAGAGGGACAACTCAGGATCCCCTTTATAGTCCAAGACAGGAGAAACGAGCACTTTTACAAGGTCATTCAGATGCCTGTGGATTTAGAGATCTACTTTAGAAAAAGAGAAAATGACCTGTTGATATGTCTATTGTTCTGGGGCAGATGAACTATGCTTAAAAACCCAGCATATAGAATACAGTAGCAGCATTACAATAAAGCCTCTTTGTTGTTGGTTTTTGGTTTGTTCTTTTTTCTTTTCTGATATGGGGGACTGTAAAATACCGTCGAGACAACTATTTCCCCCCATCAAGCATTTTAAAATGTCCCACCCATCTTCTCTGACCCCATTTTGAAACTGGTGAAGGCTGAAAACGGCTCCACTGCTCCGTGAGATCCCAAAACCTGTGGCTGTCCTTACTGCAAGTCTCAGAAACTGGAAAGTCAAGTCCTCACTTCCCAGTTTGTGTGTTCTAAAATCCAGATCACACTACACCTACTTTCCAAAGGGCTTAAAACACAGGAAAGAGATAAACCCACCACACTACTCAATACCTTGCTTATTTATAGATTGGGTCCTAGGGGTTGACTCTTCAAGGCTATAGTTTATGGTTATTTTTAGCAGTCCTACGGAGCTTTGTCATTCACCTGCAGGAACTGACACTGACATGTTGCATCTGCTTAAAAGCCAACTAGCCTTTTTAACTGTTTCAGCAAACGCAAATGGAAGAATTTTGATTTCCAGTCTTGGAAGAGCACGGGAGGTGATAACCCGAGTCTGGGTCAGGTTCTCTGCACTGCTCAGATCGGTTAGGTGGTTCTAAGGTAGACCTTGTCCATACTGTGTGTGTTAAAGTGACACCGTGTTCCTAAAGGACAGGTCTGGAGTGTGTTTTATTAAAGCGTAGCTGAGCATTTGCAGGGGCAGCACCAACAGGCACACAAAACGCATCCTTTGCAGACCATCAGCCCTATGTCACAAAGCCTGGGAGAGGGCTGGATGTGGGAAAACCTGTTAGAAGATAAACTGTCAAGATAGCAAAGAATCGGGACAGTCTGTTGTGGGTTTAAATGGGGCTTAACGAGCCAAAAGCATATTGGGAATGATCTGCCTTTCCTTTAGCTCCCCACAGTGCACGATACGTTACCATAAACAGAAATGTTCGTAGATAACCCCTCCTCTTTCCAGTAGGAACGCACCGACATTGAAGTCCCAAAACCCCACGCAGTAAAGTAATTCCAAGATGAAGTCAGACGGGCAGGCAACCAGCTTAATAATATTTCTGCCGGTCAAAATTCATCTCGGGCCGCGTCCAGCAAAAGCTGTAGAAGGTTTGCTGCTGGTCCTACAATCATTGTGGATTCATGACATTAATTCTTTTCCCCGTTCCTGTCCCTTAACTGAGAAGTGCAGACAAATGACAGCGCAATTGGCCCTACATTTATGCTCTTCCATTGACTCCAGATCCAACCTGGACATTGGTTTTCCAGGTCTCCTCTTTGCGTACTCTTTCCAGCCTTAGTCCTAAGTGAGACAAGATAATAATGCTTTATATGTGACAGAGAAACAATCTATTTCTATCCTAAGGCAGGAAATACGCTGTCACATCATAATTGATGAGGGGTTATCTGGGATCCAGTTAATTTCATTCCCTTTGACTTTTTTTTTTTTTTGACTCCATTCCTTCAACTTCAGCGCTGACAGGCTTTTATTGATCTGGTTTTATAACTACATATAGATGGAAAAGAAATGACCAATCGTGGGTACGAAAGTGTCTCTGCCAAAAGTTAGATTCCAAACCAGAGCAAACAAACCTGCATCTGCTCCCTTGCCTTCCATGCCAACAATAATAACCACTTACAACATAACTCTTATATAAGCAACTATACCTGAAACAGAAGGTACCGGATCCTCAGCATAAATCAGGGGAACTGAAAGCGCAATGTTATCCGGCAAGTTTTGTTTCACCAATTAAATTTGCAGCAATTAAATTCACCATTTCCTTTTGAGCCTGCGGTTTCAAGGATAGGAGGACCTAAGGTAGGACTTAAAGACCGTCAGTACCACACTTGGCTTTTGAGCTGTACTCTGGATCCTAATTAACATAATTAACTGCAAAGCAGACATCTCTAAACAAGGCAAAGTGCACTGACAGACCGCTGTCCAAATTCAATGAGGTGTCTCTGCCCTGGAGAAAGAACGTAACCCTATCAACTATAACATCCAAAGAACCTCTGCAAGATGGAAGAATCACAAGGCTTTTAGCCAAAAAACTAAAGATAACCCAAAAATCATCCCAGGCTCCAGAAACTGGGATTCGTTAAGCGTTTATTTAACGCCTTTGAAACTCACTGACTGAATTACTTACTCTCCAATGCTCAAAACCACCAAGTAAGAGACCTGGCAGCTTCCTGGGAGTTGAACTGTAACCTCTGGCAATCCCACACTCAAGAGACTATTCTCTCCAACTCAAACACGAAGGAAGGAGTGTGTACAGGTTGGGGTCAGTGTGTCTGACCTCTCTACCATCCTTCACCAGAAAAACCTTACCCCAAACCACTGCTTGATTGCTACAGACACCAGTGAAAGGGAAGGAAACTGAACCCATGCACGTATTCTCCACTCTAACCATTCAGGTGGCCACCCATAGTCAGAGACGAGTCTCTCAAAACCACAGGTTACTTATGACCTCAGAAGAGCCCTACAACACTCCTTTTTTCCCCCACATTTCTCCTCCTCTGCAAGCCAAAGCATTACTAAGCACACAAAACAGTCATCAGTAAAGCCCACTCTTTCCTTCACTCCCATCATGAACCTCCTCGCACACAAACCCTTTCCTCCCATCACACATGCAGGCTCTTCTCAGCTAACGTTTTCCCTCTGAGTCTGCAGCATCGTAGACATACTTTCCCCCACTTCACCACGTGTTTCACACCATGAAGAACCACTATTTCCTGGCCACAGGACTGCTGTATTTTCATCTGTGAAACCCAAACTCTCCTTGTAATGTCATTTCTGCTACAGAAACACACTCCTGTGAGCATTGGTGGCCAGTCCACAGGGATTCTCTGCCTTTGGGTTCAAGCTCTATGATTTCAAAAGAGTTGGTGATGAAACAGGGCAAGGATTTAAAAAGTTCATTTAGAAGGAGACTCAGCACCTTGCTCTAAGAAATGAGATATTTTAAACTGAGAAAACAGGTTCCCAAAGATTAACTGACCCAAGGAGTGCCTCCCACTGTGTTACAAGAGAGATAACATGATGAGTGGGCATCCAGAGAGATAAGGAGGTCAGGAGTCAGGAGGAGTCAGGAGGTTTTCTTTGCAAGCCTGGACATGTAGAGAAAAGGTGAAAAGTTCAACCGAGGAAGAGGAGAGAAAAGGATCCCTTTGAGGCCAAAGAAACAGGAACAACCACCAAAAACCTCCCCAAAAGATGACTCCATCCCAGGCTCTGTCCAAACCCCACCTACTATGAATATTATAATTAGATGCCCAGACCTAATGAATATGTATGTAAAATGTTGTAACCCACCCTAAAAAACTGTATAAAACCCTAACTTTACACTGGAACTTTAGAGCTTCTTTGTCCGATGCGAATCGGGGGGCTCTCCAACGTTGTATCCAATAAATACCTTGGCTGCTTAAAGATCAAATTCTGTCTTTGAGCAGCTTTTCAGTGCTATTTTGGCATCAGTGACAGCGTGAGTGAACTGAGTGACAATGACAAGTTTCAACAATTAAAATCCTCTGCCGATCAGCGACAAAAGTACAAGGCATAAACAGCAATGTATTCAGGCCTGGAACAGCCAGAGTCTCAAGCTACGGTGGTGAGACTATAACTGTCCCTTAATAGAGGAGAAAAATTCCCCAACAGCAGCAGATTTAGAAATCCGCGCTCTACCACAGGAAAAGAGCAAATAGTTGGGCGATAAAGCTTTATTGCTTCCCTTTATGCTTTAGAGAAGGCATAAAATGCAAAAATTAAAGTGATAAATGCATATAAACGGATGGTGGGTAAAACAAGTTTCTTCATATTTCAGAAAAAAATCATAAATACAGCAGGTTGGTGTCTCAGGAAGTGGATGGATACAGGATCCATAAAAGGAAGCACAGGAATTGGTGGTACACCCCACTGGGAGTGCTCACCAGCCAAGAAATCCCCCTGTCCCCTTTGGGAATGGCCAAGCATGAGATGTTCATGCACAATCTGGTTCTAGAGGGTTCTTCACCAGTGTTGAGGTAAAGCCACCTGAGCACTCAGCCAGACCAAGGAATCCAAAGTAATTCCAAAGGCACTCCAAAGTCACTCCTAACTCCAAACACCCTCCAAGTTCACTCCAAACTCCCTCACAACTCCCAACAACACCAAACAACCCCAAACAGTTCCAAACAACTTCCAACAAAAACCAACAACTCCCAACAACTCCCAACAACCACCAACAATCTCCAGCAAGTCCCAACAACCCCCCAAAACTCCCAACAATGCCCAACGACCCCAAACAACTCCCAACAGCCCAAAACAAACTGCAACAACCCCAAAAAAACCCAAACTCACCCCAAACTCACCCCAAACTGACTTCAAGCTGACCCCAAACTGACCCCACACTGACCAAAAACTCACCATAAACTGACCACAAACTCACCCCAAACTGACCGCAAAGTGACCCCAAACTTCCTCCAAACTGACTCAAAACTGACCGAAACTAATCCCAAACTGACCCAAACTGACCTCAAACTGATCCCAAACTGACTCAAACTGACCCCAAAGTAACCCAAAACTGACCCCAAACTCACTCCAAACTGACCCCAACCTGACTCCAACCTGAACCCAAACTCACCCCAAACTGGACCCAAACTCACCCCAAACTGGACCCAAACCGACCCCAAAGTGACCCCAAACCGACCCTAAACTCACCCAAAACTGACTCAAAACTGACCAAAACAAATCCCAAACTGACCTCAAACTGATCCCAAAGAGACGCCAAACTGCCTCCAAAATTGACCCCAAACTCACCCCAAACCGACCCCAAACTGACCTCAAACTGATCCCAATATGACCCCAAAGAGACCCCAAAGTGCCTCCAAAATTGACCCCAAACTGACACCGAACTGAACCCAAACTGAGCCTTAACTGGCCTAAAGTCACCCAAAGTCACCCAAAACTGACCCCACACTGACCCCACACTGACCCTAATCTCACACCAAACTCTCTCCAAACTGAATTCAAGCTGACCCCAAACTGACGCCAAATTGACCGTTAACTGACCCAAAGTCACCCCAAAGTCACCCCAAAGTCACCCCAAACTCACCCCAAAACCGACCCCAAACTGATTCTAATCTCACACCAAACTCTCTCCAAATTGAATTCAAACCGACCCCAAACTGACTCCAAACTGACCCCAAACTGACCCAAAGTGATTCCAAATTGACTCCAAACTGACCCCAACCTGACCAAAAACTCACCATAAACTGACCACAAGCTCACTCCAAACTGACCACAAACTGACCACGAAGTGACCCCAAACTTCCTCCAAACTGACCCCAAACTGACTCAAAACTGACCGAAACTAATCCCAAACTGACCCCAAACTGCCTCCAAAATTGACCCCAAACTAACCCTTAACTGACTCAAACTGACCCCAAACTGACCCTTAAGTGACCCAAAGTCACCCAAAACTGACCCCAAACTCACCCCACAGTGACCCCACACTGAATTCAAGCTCACCCCAAGCTCACCCCATACTCACCCCAAACAACTCCCGACTCCCATCTCCTCCCCACTCCTCCGCACAACAGTAGAAATTACAAACCTTAAAATTACGTGAAAGGAGTAAATGGGAAGAAAACACAAGCCAAGTCAGAGAACCAAAGCTGAGCTGTTTTCAAAACACCAGGATCCATTTTTCTGTCATAAACAGTCTGCAAAACGGGCAATGTTTCCAGAGAATGGGTTTCACTTGGTACGTGAGTGATTTACAGCTCCCTGTGCTTACTTACAAGAGCACATTAGGGCTTCACTGAGCAAACGATGGGGCACAACTGTTCATTTTCTTTAAAAATTCATACAACTCAAAAAAAAAAGAAAAAAAAGACTACCTCTCTTTTCTGACTGTGGTTCTTCAAACCTACGTTTAGGGTTTGACACCTTTGATCTAGGTGTGGGGATGGGCAAGAGGAAAGTTATTTTAAGACACCTAACCTGTCTCCTCAGCACAGGACGCTGACATTGACACTCCCTTGGCCAGATGCATTATAAATTTATGGGGCCATAAAATCTCTCTTTTCCCCATACGGTATATCCTAAGGTAGGACTTACCCCAAAGTCAGAAAGGAAGTTTCCAGACTCCCACTTTTCTGGGGCTGGGGGGATTTCACAGAGAGCATCAGGTAAGAGTGAAGACCCAAACACAGAATGCAGTTATGCTCTGTGGTTAAGAGCGTACTGGGAGGTGGCAGAGCTTCACCAGGAAGAACAATGTCAAAATAAAAACAAAGAAACAAGAAAAAAGCAAAAAACTACTCCAACAATATAGCCTTTTCTTCTTTATTCTGACCCTCAACAGCCGCAGTTTGAACCTTCTGCTGGTTTAAAGGTAAACCAGCTGGAGAAATGGACCCACCACAAGAGAGATTATAAGTCAGAGTTACAATTTAATGAAAGGTATTACAATAAATACACTGACACAAAGAGAAAACTGCTTTCAACTCACCAAAACCCAGCAGTATAACCCAGTGTCCCAAGGCACAAGCCCAAAGGGGTTTCTTAGCCCTTGTGCTGAGACCAACATGGTTCCCCCCAAGTCCAAAGCACAAGGAAGTGAAGAACCTGTTGGTGCAGATGATGGCAGTGGTCTAGTCGGGAGTGGTGGTTTCCTCCTGTCGAGGTCCTGCTGCTCCTCTGGATCCAACCAGTTGTCCTCGAAGTCTTCTGAGCCCCACTTATGTACCCTCAGGGAGCACCCAGTCCCTCCCCCAGGGCAGGTACTCACACAATGGGGTATTGTTGAACCGCTGATGGCCCATTAGCAGCCACACCCCCTCAGGCTGGGTGTGAAGGTGCTAACGACTCCCTGGGCAGCTGCTGCAAATCGTCTATTGTTCTTGGGGAATGAATAGAGGGGGTAGAATACATATATTTGATCACTCCCACACAGTGATAACTGGTCCCTCCTGCTGAACTAGGACAAACCTGTACAGAACACGCGATGCCATCAACCCACTTTATTCTTTTCTCTCAGCTACGGGAGATGAGATGAAATGATACGGCATAAAAGCTGTGAGACGAAACCGCCCCTTGGACGTTTTCCGACTGAACTTTTGCTGGCAGTTTGTACCAGCTCATCGATTTTTGGTCTGTGGGCTGAGTACATCATCTTTCTATCCCTTTCTGTCACGGAGCTCTTCGTTCATCACACAGAGCCAGAGGCTGAGTTTGCAGAGGAGCTGATCACAAAAGAAGCTCTCGGGTTTCTCCTCACAGAATGAACACACTCGGTACAGAAGCATCAGGCTACCAGGGGGGATTTTTTTTTAGCAAAAAAGAGTACATTTTTCAAGGCATCTCTCTCGACCATAATACTTTTGAAAACCTTTTATGCTGAAGGGGTTGGGCAGCTCCCATCCTGGGTACCAACAGAGGGGTTATTCCCCCTGTATTGTGCAGTCTCTGAACTCCTCTGCAGGGTCACACAGGGGAAAAATCTAACACCCAGTTACCCAGTAACAGTGGCAGCAACACATCAGTTCTCCAGATAACACGTCCCAGGAACCATTCCATTATTTCACATAGTTACTTGGTGGCCAGATGGCAATTGCAAGATAATGATAGCTGAGAAACTTGTACGTGTCTTCACTTCTCTCAAGGTAGAGACAGACAGTTTCAGCATTAAAAATAGCAGGAATGCCTCTGAAAAGGCCATTTTTTAATGGGGACTGCCTGCCTTTGCTATATTTTTTGCTCTATTTGAGTCACAAAACTCAACGTGGGAGCCTTTGCCATACCTAAGCTGGCTGGGCCTGCTCTGGCCGTGTGCTTTTAGCAGTCACGCCGAGCAGCTCATTTTATTTTGAAGCCAATCTATGTAATGAACAACCAGAAATAACTCTGGTCATTCTTACTGTGGATATTTTTTCCCCTACAGACATCATCTTGTGATGTGCCTCTTTAGGAATCACCAGCCCCACTACTGCTAAGGGCACGAGTGTTATCAGCAGGTTACCATTGCTCACTGATTAAATACAGGATGCCATCAGTCCCCTGTAATAACGACCTGTCAGACTGCATAGATATACTGTCGTTTCTGGGTGAGGTTTACATGCACTTCCTTGAATTTAAAAAGCATCTTCTTGTCCCATCCCACTTCTCTATCTTGTCCTGGCATTTCAGTATAGCCATGTCATTGATAAAGAAGATATCTTGCAAGAAAATGTCACCATTAAATCAAACCACAAGTCTGCACACTCAATATGTTCATCACCCAAGTCAGGTGGGGCGAATCAATATCCCAAGAGATTCAAGTGACCTTCAAAAAAGAATCATTCGTAGGTCTCTGAATACTCCACTGATGCACCTGAGTTCTCAGAGACTTCATAGCACCATTTAAAAGTAGATATACTCTAAAAAGGAACTGTGGCATTCATATTAAGAATAAAGGTCTCAGAAATGTATCCCCTTTTCAGGGCAACACTTGATCAAAAGTATGTTAATATGGGCTTAAATTTAGCTATGTTTATTTAGGGTTATCTGCCTTTATACACAGTTAGATATAAATAAAAAGCCAGGCAGAAGCTTCTAAGCAGAGCCACAAACAGTCCCCTGGAAAACAACTTTCCCTCACCCATTGCTGATATCCCAAGTGGCCAGAAGAAAGGCAGAAAAAGTAAACCCAGCACAACTCAGGACTCCAACCTGCAGACCGAGCCCAAATAGTCACTTCAGAAGCTCTCGAAATCTTGATGACTTGCTAATTATTTGCAGCATTCCAACATCTTGTAGCCCCCATGTGAGATGAAACAACAGTCAAATATACCCACTCACCAGAAGTTCCTAATGCTTTAAAACACTCTCCGCTGGTAAAAACAGTCACCTAGCTTATTAAGACCAAACATTTCCAGTGCTCAGAATTTCCTCCTCTATAAATGAAACTGGAAATCAGCGTTATCATCATTTTGCAACCCCAAGGAGGACTGGCTGGAGCTGTGCTGCGTTCAGTGCTCTGAGGAGCACACGCTGAGGATCAGCCCCACAGCAGCGAGTCTGTAGTTGAAAGAGAGACATGGGAGGAGGTGTAGAATGTATTTTCCCAAAGGATTTGCCCACAGACACCTTGCAGAGCAGGAATAGAACTTCAGGCCATCCCAGCTCCTTTTTCCTGGCTATTTAAAGCCATTTCTGTGCTTATCAGTGGTACCAGTGGTAGCACATCACTGCCAACAGCAGGAGACTGCCCAGTCCAAAAATGCAGCTGAAGGAGAGCTCTTCTCTCAAACAGTCCATGTTTCCTCTGAACCAAGATCAGGTTTACCCTGATAATCCCCCAACACGTTGGTGTGATAGTTCTAAAGCACTTCCAATATTAAGCAATCCATAATTTCCCAACATTACTGGGCCTCATACCGGAACATTTTTTCCTGCAGGGCTATATTAAATATCCCACATTACAGAGTAGCCCAAACCCTGCACCTGTGATCAAATTAATAATACAACAAATAAAGAATACCCTTTCTGATGAAGCTTCTAAGTCACAACTGTTTCTGGCACTTTTTTTCCTTGACTCCAGAAAAGTGCAGTGGAATCAACTACCATTTACATTTCCAGCTAATTTATATTTCCAGCTGGAGCCTGAGTGTGGTTTATCACGGACTGTCCTTGAACGCTTTGCTCCCAGAGTGAATTAAATTAGTTTTCATTCAAAAATAGAGGCTAATTCATTTTTAGGCATCCAAAAAGATAGAAGTTGATGATTCCCTCTCTGGCACTGCGAATGTGATTAGCTGGCCTGGGTTCAGAAAGGGTCTGCCCTTGATGACATCTGCCTGATTTATAAGCTCTGGCAGCTCATCATTAAAAACCCCTTCCAGAGGGGGAGCGAAAACGGTAGCAAGACCTTGCTTGCTTTTTTAGAATACAGCAGGAAAACTTGACAGGTGAAATTTGTGTGCTGAACCAACACACTGAACAGTTCCAACGCTCCCAAGGCCATCAGGAGGCATTCAAGCCATTCACTTTGGAATAAATCATCACCTTTTAACAAGCAAGAGGCAGCTGGAAGGAGAGGCTGGAGATGCCCACCTGTTTGGGAACAGGAGCACACAGAAACCTCCTAGTGGCATTCTCCATCCCCGTGCTATTCCTTAAGGTACTTAAAAGCTTGCACTTTTCCTCACCAACCATACAGAGAGCTTGTTTAGTGTTTAATAAAGCTGAAGAACTGTATCAGTAAAGGTCAATGAAAAAGTGAGCTCATGCTTCATCCTACCAGTGCCTGGGTGACAATCTCCTACGTTCTCAGCAAGTTGAAGGACAATGGGGAGTTTTAGACCATCCCCAGTGACTCGGCAAGAGAAGGGATCCTGTGTGATCAGACACCGCCTTTCCCAGTTTGCCAAGTGGGCTGCAGAACTTGGTAAAAAACCAAGACAAGTGGGAATGCAGCCTCAGGTTGGGCTCCTCTAAACTGGAAACAAAGATTTCAAGGGCTGGTTTAATACTCTCCTTCAGGACAACAGAACCTCTCCAGCCCTCAGTTGATTTGCAAGTAAAAAGGAAGCAATAAAGTATTTTCTAGGAGAACAGGATGGTGTACTTCTACAGCACAGTATTGTAGAAATTAATTAAGTATCCTCAAAAATATTCATCCTTTTCTTTAGATGAGTGCTGCAAAGCACAAGGCTCTTTTCAGAGCTTATTTCTACTCTCTTTCTTCCCTCTCCTAAAAAAATGGGTTAAGATCTAATGTCTTCAAATGCAACATCTTAGCAAAAACAAACAAACAAAAAAAAAAAAGGATTCTGTGGGGGGGAAGAAAAATTCTTTTTCTTTACCACTGCTCCCAGGAATCCCAAGGGGGTGGTTCTCAGCATGGAAAATGTAAGCTCTGCTTTAAATAAAGCAGGTATCGCGGAGAACGCAGCACGAGCAAAAGGTGCTGAGAATCGCGGAGAACGCAGCACGAGCAAAAGGTGCTGAGAACTCTTTTCGGCAAGAAAAGAGTCAGGGGAGTGAATGACACGAAATTCTGCAGAGCTCATGGGTGACAACACACAAGGAGACCAGCACAGGAAGAAAGCTGTAGATAACTTTGTTCACTGCATTCACCACTGATAGTTCTTATCCAGGCAAAGCAGGCTTGGCCCAAACTTCAGAGGCAGATTTGCAGGGAAATCTCAGCACACCTCAGGGAACGACACCAAAGAGAGGAGATGGCACTCCTCTCTGAATCAGTGCCCAGGAGTGGCAGAGATATTTGGGACACACTGTGGAGAGATAAACAAAGTTGACTATATGAGGGCATATTTTTTAAAAAAAATAAAAAATAATAATAAAAAAAGAGCTCTGAACTGCAACTGTTTCATGAAGCAAAGACAGGAGACTTCTGTATGAACTGCAGGCAGGCACATCTTTCCTTCCTCAAAAAAAATAAGACTAAATTTGAGTGTAATAACAACCGATCTAAAGCACTGGATTCTTCTTTCTTAGTTACATCAGAAACTATAATATCACAGGATTTTGACTACAGGCAGCTGCTTCTGTGTCTCTTATACAGAAGATGTGCTAATAGACAGCTCCAGGCATTGTACAGCACCTCCTTGGGGAGATCGAGCACCTCTCCCTAAACCTCTCAGCAGCTACGGCTTTGAAGGGTATTGCTTCCCCTGCAAAACTACCCAAGTAATGCACCTCTACCGCCAGGAAATGTCACGCAGGAAAGGGAAGGCAAACAAATTTATCAATCTCATTAGTGGGAAGATTTTGCTTTCTCTTCAATAGTCTACAATATTGTTTGCAAAGGACGGTCATCCAAATGGCGAAACTGAATTAGGAGTAAATGGCTTCTGACTGGGGATTCCTTCCACACAGAGGTGTGAAGCACTGGCTGAGAAGAGGATCAAGCTGTCCTCTCCCTTGTTGCTATAGGGCAGCATGAGATCTCATATACCCAGATTTTAAGCTCCTCTAGAGCCTCATATCCCAAAGAAAAAAGATTCCTATTTTCCCTAAACAACACCTTGGATCAGAGGGCTTTAAAGAGCACATGATGAGGAGAACAGTCTGTTTCCAAATCCAAAGGAAAATAGATGCTCAGTGTTTAGAGCCTGGGATTTCGTTCACACCATTCCTAATCCTCAAATATTCCTTTCCTGTAAACTAACATAAAGCAAAACGCCCTTTGAGATAAGCAGAAAATAAAACCTATTTATACGGTATTTCCGAGGAGATCCAGTCACAATTATGAGTAATAACGTCTCCCAAAACCAAAAAGCCAGCTGAGAATAGAGCATTACCTTAAAAAGAAGTCAGGCTTCTATCCATTATGAAATCAGTTCCCAACCCAAGGAGTCCTTGGGGACTTTCACTGAATACTGGATTACTTGTTTCTGGAAACCAAGAAACCAGCATGGAACTAATTACAAATGCTGGTACCTAGAGTCAGCCTAGAAGAAACATTTCCATACATTTCAGACAACCTACTGAAGTCTAACCAATCACCAAATAATACATCCTTATTAATAGTGAATATTACAGCATTAAACAGGTGGGTTTAAATATTTTTTTCTATGGGTTTTTGGGCTTTTTTTGCATACTTAGTTCCCAAGTCAGGATATGAGAAGGAACAGTGTCCTAAACCAGATACCGTGACTCAAAAAAGGTTAGATCATAGAACTCTTCTTTAGATACCCCAAACCAGGCCACAGGTAGGAGCAGCTGCACACCGAGAGCGAGCTCAGGGTCTCCCAGTGACAAATGAGCCTCTACTGTTGGCCTTTAGAACTGGATCCCCCTGAAGAGCAGCCAGAGCGCACTCAATAAACACTGACACATCCCACCTACTGGCAGGAGACAAAGATTCAAGGCAATCCCTACTCTCGTGATATGGCTCAAGTATCTCTTAGCAGATGACAACCACAACAAGAAGCCTATAACATACATCATATGCAGTTTTCTCATGTCCCACTTACTTGGTGGCTTTCTGTGGCTTTGGCTGCAGCCAGGAGGACATTCCAGAGCCTGGCAGCAATGCAGCAGCTCAGTCCAGCTGCACACCCTCCCAAAACCTTCAGGAGGACCTGCGAGCAAGAGGCAGCATTGTGGGAGAAAGAGTGATCTAGGGAACTAACACTTAAAGGGGACTGATATAAGGGATCAATAACTGACATAATGTATCAATAACTGATAGAAGGAACAAACACTTAGAGGGAACTGATATAAGGGATCAATAGGGAACTAACACTGAGAGGGTTAACAGAAATAATTGTAAGGGGGTTTGCTCAAGTTTGCAAAGATAGACTGCATGGTTGAGGCCCTAATTAGGTACAAACAGAAAAGCAAGAAATATATGATGGTTGCCATCAGTACCTGGCCTTGAGGTGTCTAAATTAGAATGGACACCATCTGCAACTGAAGATAAATCAGGAAACATGTCAAGAAAATAAGAGAACTATAGAAGTTTGCTCATTAGAGCGGTTCAAGTTGCCAACAAAACTGGTTTGAGCTGCTTTTTGAGCCAAGGTGAAAAGGACACAGCAAGGAAGACCCACGATCTTCATCCCCAACACCCCCGAAGACCCCCAAAGTAGGTATTCCCTGAGTGATATGCGAGGCGCCCTTTTCCTGCCTAAGTCTCTTAACCTGCTCTATTTCGCTACATGGGGGCTGAAATCCATGCACGGAAATTAGCAGGTCATACTAAAACGCGGAGCTAATTCGTGGAAATGCATGTGCTGAATGGAGTTCACTTTGTACATTTGGTATGCAGTACAAGAGCAGCCTCATTACTGAAAAGAAACAAGAAGAACTGATTGAATCTATCATAGCTGGATCTACAGTAAACGTGATGGTAGTTGGCAGACAGGAATTGAATGCCACCCGTGGCACACGGGGGTATTTTTGCAGACAGGCAGTTGATAGTTCTATTTTTACCCCCTTTGGGGGCTGCAGTTTGATCCGTGGAGTGGCTCATCTGCATTACCCAGACACGTCCCTGTGACGCCGTCCTGGCTGAGCGCCACAAAGGACCGCTCTGCATCACATCCAAAGAGAGGCAGAGGAGGATTTTTGCCTGGCAGCGAGAGCAAGGAAGAACCGAGAGCTGGATGGAGCAGCTGGAAAATTACTGCAGCCTCACTCGCAGCTTTTGGTGCCTGGCTGAGTCATCCCCCGTTGCTGCGGCAACAGCTCTGTTCCTCCTCCTCCTGCTGCTGATGATGATCAGTTCTGGCTGGGCGAAGGTCCCCTGAAAGCAGGAGCCGCGCAGAGAAAGCAACAAAGTCCCAGGAGCTCCCATCAAAGAGCATTTGCGTTTTGAATGCGTTAGTCTTGGGATTTAGAGGAGGAGAAATGAAACAGGCGGGGCAGGGACAGCAAACACTCGGTTTTATTCAGCTTTCATGCCGCTTCCAGACAGGCGTGGTTAGCAAACAACCCTACTACCATTTCCACTAAGCAATACCCATAAATAAAATATATCCTGTCTTAGACATTAACCTACAATGCTCATCCTCAGTGTCAGATGCTCCATAATTTAAACTCACGCTCTAAAGTGGGGGCTGGCACAGCCCAGCGCACAGATCCAGAGCTGGGCAAAGCATTAAGGTTTCCAGCCCAAGTCCCTACTCCCCAAATTTTATAAAATGACCCCAAGCAAGTCATCTCATCTTGGAAATACCTTATTCACCACCTGATCCCTGACTGCTGTGTGCTCAGATGACTTGAGCTGAGACCATTAGACTGTAGGTCTCATTTCTGTTACCCACTTACAGCCCTTAAAGCACTTGAGATACTTCCCTTCAGAGCCATTCAGGGACTGAACGGAGAACACTGATGCAGTGGCCTCTCTGTCTGGAAACTCTTTTTTTAAGGTTTTTGATTTGCTTTTGGATTCATCCCATAGACATCCTTGCCTTTTCAGCAGAAGAGTTCGCTTAGTTTACCTCCCAGACCCATCCTGATCTTCAAGCAACAGCTTAGGTAGAATATCCAGGCATTTGCTTGGGAAAGGGTAGAGACAATGAGCTATTCTTTCCTTTTCCATTTCTTTTTGGGAACAATCAGATATCCTTTAAATTTCTGGTCTTTATGCGTGTGTCTATCAGATCACTGCATAAGAACAAGGCCATGACTCATTTCAAATTGTTTTTGAAGCTGTGGTTTCCCTGCACAGTATAGAGAAGCCACAAAGGAGAAAAATGTGCCCTAAGGGTTCTGTTAGCAAAAGGTGGAGAGTATGTGCAGGTCGGGGAGGATGGACACATGAAAAGGTGTCTGTGATATGGGAAAGGCTGAGTATTCCCGAGCTAAAGCAGTCACTGGAGGGTGGGAATGGCAGCAAACCCACTCAGTGAGGGGGTTATAACAAAGGGAAAGCAGAAGTGACTGGGAAAGCCTTGCCAACATCAAACATAATTAGGTCTTTGCTCTCCAGCACTTTAGCATAAACAGCTGAAGAGATGATAGGACCTTCTGGGCTTTTTGGATCTCACATGGATGTGCTGGACTATTTTGCTGACCATGCCCAGTGTAAGCTTAACGCGACTTTTCGGATCAAACTCCAAAGTCTGACAGTCATCAGGCTCCCCTACAAAGGAGGGGTTTCCAGCAGAACTACACGGGCATGGTTTTAATATTCCTGAGGTTAGCTCCTCATGCACAGAAATTTAGTCTTCAGCACACACACCTTTTTCTGATGCTATTTATGTTGCTCTGAACATCCACACAGGGAATTGCAGTAAGACCAGCACAAATTCTAACACTCACTAGGGTGTTACTGCCCTGCTAGGAAGCAAAGAAAAACTGGAGGTCTGTCAGAGGTAAGAAAGAGCTACAGGTGAGGAGCAAAACACTGAGAATAGCTCACTCTAAACCAAGGACATGCTTAGGCACTCCAGTTACTGCTATGGAATGAAAAAAAATACACTCTGCAGTATCTTTATTGCTTTAAAACAATAAAGAAGAGATGATCCAAAACCTTCACTGAACTTGTAAGGCATACTGAGAACTCAGGACCTTATTTGCTCACACAGACTAGTGCCAAGCATGACTGCAGAGCTTGGGGCATAGGGGAGGTTGGGATTCAAAGGATAATGCAGGTTGAGGGCAACTTCAGGGGATTCCCAGCCCAATTTTCTGCTCAAAGCACTATCTGCTTTAAGTTCTGATAAGGATGCTCAGGGCTTTCTCCAGTCAGGTGATCCAAACCTCCAAGGATAGAGCCACCACAGCTCCAGGGGGCAACCTGTCCCTTTGCCTGGCTGTTCGCTCAAAAGAAAACTTTCTTCATTGTGTCAACTCAGTCTCTCTTGTTTCAATCTACTCGGGCAGGAAAGTGTTGGTGGGAAGAGTATGGAACTCCACAGTCACACTGGAATAAACTCTGCCTGCCAACAGTATTTTCTTATTTGTGGTAAGAGATCAGGGAAGGACAAAGTGAATGCTGACTCCCTCTCTCAATTCATCAGGCATTTTGCCATTCGCCTAAATTTCATTTCACTGTTGAAATTCCCTTAACAGGTTGACAGATAATTCCAGGCTGGAGGGCAGAACTGAAGGGAACCTGCCAAGCTCAAGTCTCAAAGGCTGACTGCGAACACCCCTGCACAGGGACGTGATTTCAGAGGCAAGGAGCTTTCCTTATCTTAGGGGACCTTACTGATTTCTAGAATGAAGATGAACCCTTTCACCCCAGATGAGGAAAGTGGGGAGAAATCCTTCAGCTTCCTGGCTCAAATATGGAACAAATAAATTGAAGAACTACGTTGTGAGACCACACACTGCCCAAAATCCACCTCCAAAACGTATGTATGCATTCTTCAATAATGGTCATGCAGAAATCCTGCAGGCTCACCCTGCCCATGTTGGCAAAGGATCCCCATGTCAGTTCTGAGACACCAAATCACTACGAGGCCATCAAATTATTGCAGTTATTTTACACCGTTGGCAGCCAAACCTTTTCCTGCATCACTGAACACAGATAAGAACACTGCTTTGCTATGGAAAAGAAGGGGTTAGGGTAAGTTTGGGACAGGTATCATACAGGGGAAACAAAGAAAAAAGAGAGGAAAATCCTTCGAGCAAAAGCTGCTGGTGCCAAAAGTTCACAGGACATCAACAGTTCATAAAAATAGACTAAGATCCAATGTCATACAGCAATTGCCATATCTGGAACTTCTGAAAGCCCTGTAAAGTCATCAGGCAAAATACACTATTTAAGGTGTATTAATGGGATAATGCATGCACAAAACAAGAGTAAATATCTGAAGATATCATCAAGAAGTCCAGAAGAATTCAACATGTTTTATACTAACCAAAAAAACCCCAAACAAACAACAACTTCACACAAACAGAAGGATATATGATTTAATTAATGTTAAAAAGAGGACATTTTAGGAAGTAGACATCTCAAGCTCCAGAGCTGCTGTATGAATAGAAGTTAAAAACAGCTTTCCATACAAGAAGGAAACAAAGAAAAGAAACATACTTTGGAGTGGGAACAAAAGAAAAAGAAGAGAGGGGCAAAATAAACCTTTCTCACCCCAAAAAGATGATATGGGGGCAGGGAGTTGAAAGCAAAAGTGAATGCAAATACAATTAAGTTAATCTGGCTCGGTTATTTGATAATGAAAACCAAAACACAAACAGACATACAGGCCATTTGAATAAATAATACATGCTGCTCTTCCAGTCCAGAGTGACCACTAATCCATGTAATATTAAAAATGTTACTTCTGGATGGCATCTAAATATAGAGCAAGTCGTTTTAAGAAGCATCACTGGGCAAAGAAATGAAGATGCTTGGATTCCTGAGCAATGCTTCCATTTGCTGTGTTTCATTAACAATGAACTGGTGCTAGAACCATCCCGGGGATTTTGGCAGCTTGGCCTCGGTATGGACACTGCCAGTGCAGATTCCCAGATTTCTTTTTGCTAAGACTGTCCATAAGAAGACAAAGGAGGACCTATGGACTTCACCCACTATTGCACTTGCACACTCGTGCTTTCTGTCCAGTTCTGAAGAGCCAACCCCCCTAAATGCTGCATTATCCCCTCCAATAATATTCAGGGTCACCTGAGCAAGGCCTGAATGTTTTTGCTTAACACACCTCCAGTGGTTAATCCCATTTTGCAGTTCTCTACCACCAACACACTCCCAGTCCAGTTTAGTAATTGCAGATATCAGCACCTACCAGTGACAACTGAGCCCAGGGCCAGCGCTGATGTGTCACCACAGTCACAGTTAGTTATGAACTCGCCCCCTCTTGGCTGCCAAGGACCATCTTGAGAGCCTCTGGTCCCTTCAGTCCACATAGTATGAGCACACACACAGCTCTTAGAAACTGATAAGCTAAGTTGGCATTAACAGTGAAAAAACCCCAACCAAAACCCACTAACTTAAAAGAATTATTGTTTGCAACAGTGAGGATGAGTCCATTTCCATCGAGGTCTGCATCCAGAAAGGATGAAAGCAGTGACTAGATTTCTTTCGATTTTCTTTTTAAAGATATTCTTTTCAAAGGAACTGAGAGCTGAGCAAGCCTAAGGAGGCAGATTTAATGCCCGAGCACAGGAGATTACAAATTCAGCCAGCTCTGCAATGCAGAATTACACATGTATCAGACACCAGGATGGCACTCCCAGCCACAACATTCCCCTTCCAACCAGCAACTTTTCCTCCTTTACCCTTTCTTGAGTCATTCAGCAAAAGGGAGGACATGGAAGAAGAAAGCTAATCCTCTGTGAAACTCAGGGCATGAGGCAAGATCAGAGCCCTCCTTGCTCTAAAGCATTCTGCAAGCCAGCCAGGAATGCCAGAATATAGGAAATAAGGAGGGTGGGTGTTTTTTTGGTTTAGGGTAGGGTAGGGGGGGTCCCCTCTGCAGGCCACAATGGAGGCACGATTTCATGCTAGGAAAGGGTTGGTCACACTCAGAGAGGATTTAGCTTCCCAGATCAGATATTGATGAGGCTCACTTTGCGGGAGCAGTCTATAAATGGCTTTGAGTGACTCTAAGATTAAATGCCAGGGTATAAATTATTCTAATAACTGGCTGTGAGTTTACGTGTTATGGGACAGAAACCAACCCCACTGTCCTGTCAGAGGAATAGCTAAAAAAAAACCCAACCAAAAAAAAAACCCAACAAACCAACCAAAAAAACCACCAAAGGAAAACAAAACCCATTAAAAAAAATCCCAAACAATTAACCAAAAACCACCCCCAAAAACTCACAAACCCACCCCCCCCCCCCCCCCCAAAAAAAATTATCAAAAGGAAGCAGTCCTTCAGTCTTTTAGCAGACAAGTCCTGATACTCTCCCTTTCTTTTCTTTCCTGTACCTCTACCCTGGACATTTGTACACCCCAGTGCTTGCTATTTTTAGGGACTGCTTGGGAACAAGGCTTCCAAGTAGAATACATTATCCCATTATTAAAGGCTGGCACTTTATAAAAACAAACTTCCTGAGGCTGTATAAATTATGCCCTCGACTGGCACGTCAGTGCTGTGCTGCTGATGATTTCCTATGTCAGTCTGTTAACTGTTAATGTCGAGGTGACATTAACACTAAGCTTGGTCAAAGACTCGAAAGGGAACATGTAAACTGACCCTTCTCCTCTTACATTGCCAGAACCTGCATTCGTACAGACAACACGGGTTTCTGAACTTGCCCAACCTATTGTGGATATGTTGATTTCTCCAAAATCCACAAAGAAAAAAAAAACCAAAAAGTGACAAGCTCCACAATTTCACTCTGGGAACCAGTGGGCTTTAAAGAACTCAAACAGCAACACAAAACCTTTAGGCCGTTGCCTCCAGTTATATTTCCATAAATAGAACAATCTACATTATTCAGAGGTGGGTTACACCACCGAGTTATAATGCAGCAGAACAGCCATTTCCTTATCTATCTTCTCTGCAGAGAGTTGGTACCGCTTCACTCTCCCCCTTCAAGTATACGCAGGAAAAAACACCATTAAAAAAAAATACAAAAAATCATTGACGTACCCCCCCATCTCAAAATGCTCAGTGAGGGCCAGTAGTTATATTTATTCTGCTCCATTGCACTCAAGCACACCTAAACCCTTAGAGGAAAAAGCATGATAGATGTCACAGAAGTCTCAATTTACACCAAGTCCTACAGCTCACCACCCCCACGCTGTAGTAAGCTGAGAGCATACACACAGATGCTTCAAACAGGAGCCTATCAGAGCTTTCAGATTCCCTGAACATCCCTGCAAAACCGTTTTTCCTTGCAGCCTTCTAGCTCTGTCACCCGTCTTTCCATCCCATGCGAGCCATTAAATAGCCATCTAACACCATCTGCTGGATTGGAAAGAAAAACAATTACAGCAATTTCTCACTCACTGCCAGGCAGAAAGGAAAAAAAAAAACACCCCAAGCATTAAGGTGTCTGTGACTCAGCTTTGACTTTGCCCTCTCCTCTCATGCACCCCTTTTCTCTGTTTTCTTTCCTCTTTCTAAAAGGCAAATCTGGACTGCTGGCACCACCGGGCAAACACAAACACACCGAGCTCCTAGCTCTGCATGGAGAAAGTTTTACAGTGATCTAGGGAACTAACACTTAAAGGGGACTGATATAAGGGATCAATAACTGATATATGTATCAATAACTGATAGAAGGAACAAACACTTAGAGGGAACTGATATAAGGGATCAATAGGGAACTGACACTGAGAGGGTTAATAGAAATAATTGTAAGGGGTTTTGCTAAAGTTTGCAAAGATAGACTGCATGGTTGAGGCCCTAATTAGGTACACACATAAAAGCAAGAAATATATGATGGTTGCCATCAGTACCCGGCCTTCAGGCATCTAAATTAGAATGGACACCATCTGCAACTAAAGATAAATCAGGAAATATGTCAAGAAAATAAGAGAACTATAGAAGTTTGCTCATTAGACCAGTTCAGGTTGCCAACAAAACTGGTTTGAGCTGCTTTTTGAGCCAAGGTGAAAAGGACACAGCGAGGAAGACCCACGATCTTCATCCCCAAGACCCCTGAAGATCCCAGCCCAGGAAAAATGGAAACCAGTGCGCAAACTCAGATGGGAGGAGCGCAGGGTGGAGAAAATGGAAATTATTTCCCGGAACTGATTAGAATAATAAAATAATAAAACTGATAAAATAATGCATATGTGTAAAGAAATAGTGAATATGCATGCTTGAACAGTATTTAAACAAGGCCTGTGAGCACAGCCAGGGGTGCATGTCTTTGGTGGACCAATCCCCCAGGCACCCAGTGCTGAATAAATGGACCTTCTCGACAGCTACCCAGCTGGGAGGTCTTTTCCTCACATCAGAAGGTCCTGATTGAGTCAGCCAGACATTATGTGAAAGGACAAGCTCTCCATTGGCTCCTATTGCACACCTAATAAGTCAGTGCAAGTAACTCCCAGGATTTTACCCTCTGTAGCTAAAAATGCATCTGCTCCCTTATTCAAGGTTTGCCTCTACTCCAGCTTGGTCAGATGCACCACCAATAATTTAGCAAAGCAAATCTCACAGCAGTAAGCGGGATGGTTCAGGTAATGCTGTAAAAGCCACAAGGAGTCGAGAGTCATAGGATTCCCCTGACCAAAATGGAAGCTTGCCTTCTGGGAGAGAGGCAAATATGATCAGAGAGTCAATTTGTTAAAGCATTTCCGGGAGAAAAAAGGGCAGTTTTTGTGGCATTATGCAAGACACTGCTAAGCCTGCTTCTGAAATACTGCAGACAGCTCTGCTCGTTAAGTTCAGGAGGGATAAATCTCAACTGAGTCAGCACAGAAAAGGGCTCGAGGATGATGAACACAGCAACAGAAAATGAAAATACACTGAAGATTAGGAGGGATGAAATAAAATGAAACCTTTGCTTGGTTAGCCAGCAAAATTCAGGCTGGTCTTGTAGTTACAAAACATGTATAATCTGATCTAATAAGCTTTTTAATTGTCAGCCTTTTCCTTGGGCTACTATGAGGTCCTAAGCCTCAATATTCCAAGAAATCTTGATTAGTTTATAAAATGAATGATGTTTTCCTTCCAATAGCAGGGGAATAGAGCGTGGTCCTGGAGCTCCCTGCCTGTTCTACATTCCTAGGCTGATTCTCTGTTTCTACCAACCCTTCTAACAGAGAAGAGATTGAACACACTCAAAGTGTGTTCTATCAATATTGAAGTCTCCAGAAATTAGATTTCTTGCTATAAGCAATATAAAAAATTAACAGCAACACCACCACAAACCAAAACACCGCTCAAGGTGACTCAACCCAAAGCTTTGAATAAATCTGGACAAAACATTTTAGTGCAAGCTGACAAAAGATCAAAAGCAACGCGTCCCCTTTGGACATTTGACTTCTCAGGGCAAAGCTGGTTCGAATCAACCAACATATGTTACAGAAATTGATTTTTTTGACTGGGTATTCCCTTGTGCAGAGAGGAACTTCCTCTAGCAGGAGACAGCAAGGAGCTCAGGACACTCAAACACATCAGATAGAGATGCAGCATCCAAAGAGCAAAGCCATAACTGTCATGTTATGACATATATGAACAAAAACGGGCTATTTTCAAAAGGTTTTTCGTTCTTTTATTTGGATTTTTTGTGGGGGGTTTGGGTTTTAGAGGTTTTTCGGGGATGGTGGTTGGTTGGTTTTGGTTTTTTTTCCAAACCAAGCATCAGCTTTATAGAAAATGACCTGCTAAATAATTTATTAAGTATTTTAAAATTGGTTTTACTGACTTTGTTGGGAGAAGAAGGAAAGTTCATGCATAAGTACTTTCAGATATGCCTTTACACTTCCGTCTTTCTTTCAAGTTTGCCCTCCTAAGGTTTCTAAAATATAGTTCTTCCAAAAACTTTTAAAATCCCCAGATTTTTGTCCTTCCTAATTAGAGTGTGTAGTTACTTCAAAAAATAACACACTCTTTAGAAGTAAAATCCTACTTTATCCTTACCAGGTCATACAGGTCTAGCAGAATAACAGCTGTTTGTGTATTTCCTGCCCCAAAAGAACAAACCAGAAGCCTCCATATTCCAATCTGAGAGAGAGAGCACAAGACATAAATCTGGAGAGAAATGAAAGCAAACATCTCTGTTTAAGGAGCTCGGTACCCTCAAAATAAGTTTATATTTTTTAAATTTTTAAGCCCTAACAATTCTGAATTTCAAGGTTAAAGTCAGTCTAAGTTGAACGAGTGCCATTCAGCCACTCTTCTGAACACTTCAAGCACCACTTTGACCTCCTCAAAACGATTTTTTAAAAAAATGTATGACAATAGGCCTTTCCCAAACAGAAAACTTTGATTTTTTAGAAAACTAGTATTTTATAATAGTAGAAATAGCATATATTGGCTTGTAGGACCTTCACCCCTTTGCAAACATAGACACCTCATTTTTCATATGATCAGTCAATGCGAATCTAAGACACTGCAGTTATTTATTACTACATTTACTGTTCTCAAATTAAAAAAAAAAAAAAAAAAAAAAAAAAACACATTGAGAAATCAAAGAAAAAGCCCAGGGAGAGACTGTTCTGTTTCAGAAGGGTTCCCAGCCTGGAGGGGTAGGACAAACAACTAGATACAAAACAATAAGTGTTAAATAGGTTTATCCCTCTTTCTCCCGTGCTCCCCTGGAGCTCTGAGCACTCTACAGGTGTCAGTGCAAGGGAGGAACAACCCCTCTTCACCAAGCTAAGGACACACTCAGACAGTAAGAAAGCTCTTTCTTCGAATGACCCTCTCTCAGAAGTTCCACACAAACCTTCACCCAACATCCCATCATCAGGGACATGTTAAGTGTCATTTTTGTGGAGGTTCAAGTGTTGTACCCACAACAGAGACAAAACCACACACATTTGAAACTCGTCAGGACAGCATCAAGACTGCCCCATTGAGCCCCTTATTCACCAGAGGGGATTACAAAAAAATTAGACAAAAATTAAGTGACTACAAACCTGCTAGGACCAGCAAAAGGTGGGGAGACAAGGACTGCCACAGTGCAAGACCCCCAGCCCAGCAGGAGGACACAAACCCACTCAGGCTGAGCTTAAATAAGGCTCCTGGGCCCAGAAAAGGGGTGTGGGTGGAGGCCCCAGCTGAGGGTAGTCAGGATAGCTAAAGCATTGCAGTGAATCCAGGGGTCTGACAAAACCAATTCGTGGTTTAAATGAGGTGCCTTGATAATGTCTTGTCGCTAGGAAGTTATGGGTTTATATTTTGGTTTTCCTCCATCCTCCCTGGAAAGCACTTTGGCACATAAAATACAGGAGGTGTAGGCTGTTACAGCCTACACAACTCTGTCTTGGTCCAGGTTTACACCTGGCCTGAATTTCAGCTTTGTCACAAAAGTAAAGGTGAGGTGAATTCCCTGATTTATCCCAAAGCAACATAGAAACACAGAAGACAGCTTTACCTCGATTTCACTGCAAAAGAAAGCTTGGCAAACAGATTTCTAAAGCATTTTAAAATATTTTCTATACCACCACCCACCGTGGCAGATGACTTGAATAGACTGCTTCCTTCTAGTGGTCAAGTTGTGTTTTGGGAACACTCACAATGCCCTGTTCAGACCCTGTTTCACAGGTTTTGGAGTATGAGGACCACAGTGCTGCTGACTCTGCCTCCACTGGTGAGAAACACTCAAGGATCTGCAATTTTTACACATACAAGTGCACCCAAAGGCCCCAGCAAGACAAGGTCTCATTCTGCCAGTGCTGTATGTATGTGCAGCAAGAGGAACTCCTACCCCAGCGATCTTCCACTGTAGGAGTGGAAAAGAAGGCAAAATGCCCAGAAAACCTATGAAAACTTAAGGTGTTCAGTCCGGATAACTCACATCCTCCCTTGGTTCCATCAATTCTTCATTTAAAAATGGATTGTATCCTTCGACTCACCACAAAAATAACTCATAATTGGTGTTTTGATAACTTCTTAAAATGATACCCTTTCCAACCATGTAGGAAGCATCAGCATCTCTGCCATTACTACCAGCTGTTCTTTCTCTCTTTCGGCATTTGCTAAATTCCAGACGATAAAGCATTGGAGAATTAACATTTCATGGCAGAAGAGAGAAAAAAAATCAGGAGCAAATGGAAATCCTGGCAGCTAGGCCAAGTTTTTTGGATACTACCAAGGCTTTTTTACAGACTCAGAAGACATGATATGACTTTCTTGAATAGTTAAGACTGGAAAAACTTACCTAGCACTCAAAAAATTGGTGCCTCCTAAGAAAATTTGTCCTTGCTCCCTGCTTTATTGAACCCAAATACAGAAGCAAATTCCTTCTTCTTACCCTGCAAACTGTGTGGCCTTTCAGACTCAAACAGTGATCCACATTTTACAGAAATAGTTCACGTCTCCATTGAACACAAAGTTGTAGATACTGCAGAAATGTGGGGTGGAAAAAAAATCAAATCCAGATCACAGTCCGGGATTCCTCAATGGAATTGAGAGAATGGAATGGAGAGCCCACAGTGAGGAAGAGAGAGGAAAGCAGGAGGAGGGCAAGGAGGAACAAACACAGATTGCGACATCCAACTGTCCTCCCTGAGGATAGTGTGTACTAACATGAGCTGATTTTAGAAAGGCACCTTTAAAACCCCAAAAGATCAAGGCCAGATCTTCCAAAGAGTATGGCATAAAGGGAAAAGAGGAGGATGGCTGGTTCTCCAGGAAGTGTTTTGGGAACCAGGCTGTGGCATTTTGATTTGTTCTGTTCACTACAAACTGTGCCACACAGTAGGGGGTTTATCCTGTGCCTTGTCAAACACCCAGCCTTCTTAAAATTCCAGTGGCTTTTTGTACCAGTACGTGATAGAAAAAAAACAGGCAGCTTTTCCACAGCAGTTAGAACATCCTCACTGAATGCTCCCCAAAGCACCTGAGGATTTGTAAGCCTGAGAGCTCCTGCTGGTCTGAGGACTCAGAAGCTCCTATGCCGTGTCTGCTCTGAGGGAAGCAGGCAGACCCACGGAGGTGATGGCCATCCATACGGCACCCAGTGCAAGCCCAGAGACAGGGGAACCTAGTCAGGGAGGGGAACAGTGTGGGACAAGGCTGGGAAGGGCAAAAGATGGTGTCTGAGGAGGTCATCTGCTGCTAATTCTCTGCTGGCAACAGAGCCACAGATGTCTTTGTGGATGGGCACCAAGAAACACCTGGGCTGGTGCTGGGGAATTCAGGATGCTAGTGTTTGTCTGCTCTCTGGTGTTCTGCCTCTCAGGGACATTCCCATGAAACTCCATAGTCGTGAAGGAGAACCCCTGAAGCTGTTTGTTGAGCCCCTCCCTTGGCCTGAGGTTGAGGTGCATGGACTGGAGCAGTCCATCTTGGAAAGGGACCCAGTGAAGCACAGGAGAGGTGGCTTTTTGGGACAGGGATATCCAGGTTTCTGAGTGCACTCACCACATTGAACAGACACGGCAGGCATCAGCCTTTCTTATAGACTTAAAACTGTCTGGTAAACTGAGGGCTGCTCTCTGACTCTGTGTGTGGTGTGTCTGTAGGGAGCTAAACAGCCAGAAGAGGGTAGCATGAGTTGGTCAATAAACCTCATCTGTAAAGGCGATCTGTTTCTGAGAGAAACATCCCCTTACATTTCTGACTGGTACAGAAACACACATCAAATAACCCCTCACGGAGCTTTTGGCAGAGCATGGGAAGGCAGATTTACACTCAGAACTGGTCAGGATTGGACTGTAGCAGGACACAGCTTTTTGCACTCTATTAGCTCCTGTTTGGCCAATGCCTGTATTAATAAAAGAGCACATCCAAAGCAACTTCATGACATTGATTTTAGGGGATGGCAGCACAAGTCAGCAAAACTAACAGTGTTACCAAGCGCATCCTGGCACATTGGGTTGCATTGGGTTGCCTGCATTGAATCTGAAAAGCCAGATGGGGAAGTCATGGAAATGCATAACACTGGAAGCAACTTCAGGGGATGGTTCAGGGCCAGGGAATAGAATATGAAACAGGACCTTGCCGAGTTCACAGGGCAGAGGCACATTTGATCGTCTGAATGAAAAGGCTCCTCTTGTTGCTGCCTCTAATGTCTATCCAAAATGAAATGCTGCTCCCAGAGCCTGTGTGTAATAAACGAGCATTCACCAAAGGCGTGTTGCTGTATCTAGCAGAGCAGAAACCCCACTGCAGAGCAACCAGCTTGCAGGAGCTTTGGAGAATCCTCTTCTACACCTGTGCTGAGGATTGTCCCCAGTCAATGCTCATGGCTGTAAACAGAACCGAATTGCTGCTGGGTGTTTCATTTTACAAAGACATGTCTACATGAGTTAGCTTGCATTTCTTTCCTTTACAAGAGATCAAACAGCAGCATTCTTCTCTGAGAAGCTGACAGGGCTTGCCTGAGGAGATACCTGAAAGGACAAAGAGGGTGGAGGGATGACTGCTGTTATTTGCATCACAGTAGTGGCTAGAAATTCCAGACAGGATCCACTATGCTAGATGTTGTACACCAACACAGGATAGGAAAAGCTGTAGGCTGAAAAAGGAAGCTGATAAAAGGTGAGAGAGGAAACACGTGCCCAAGAGCAAACAGCGACTAACTGGACAAGGAACAGAAAAATCCTGTTCCATCAATTTGCTTCTGGCAGAGCTGCTTTAAGTAGCTCAGAGGCTGTTAGGTGAAAAAGACTGTGTGTGTGTTTATACCTTGGAAAGGCACTGAGAAAATAACACACCATTTATTCATATTTTATTTGCACTCCATGTCTGAAGCAAAGTGGCAATGCAAGCGGAATACTTTTCCTATCGTTCTTTTCCCTCCACCCTTTCAAAAACAGCATGTGTTAGAAACACTGGAGCTTTCCATTTCAAAGGCTGTGACATCAGAATCTAAATGCTAAACCAGGTGCCCTTCAACCTGCTGCACCAATGCAGCCTCTTTCTCAGCCTGAGTGTTCCACTGTCCCCATGGCACACAAACAGCAAACAGGAGCTGGAGGAGGGAAGGGGACAGAGAACACTGTATGCAGGTGGCGTTGGGATGTCAGGCTGATTTCATCCCTTGAATGGTTTAGTTTCAGAGATTGAGATTCCAAAAGCCTTTAAAGCAGCGCTGTCCCTTCAAATGGCCAGTTGTGAGCTTGGTCACAATTTCCCCCGGACTTGACTGTTCCTTACAGGAAGGGCTTCTAAAATGACATGCAAGTATCCAGCTGAATGTCTACTTCACCCAGTTCCATGTCTCTGGCCGTTTTTAATGCGATACAGAAGCAAAACTAACAAAAAAAGATTCTTTCTGGATGTCATTCTGAATGATGCATGAAGGTTACAGTAATAAGCTGGTTCTCCTAACATTTCCTGCCTTTGTATTTTGGCTTTACTGGCACACAAGAGACACGTTATGGAAAGGAATGTGTGATGAAGTCATTTTTCTGCCTACATTCTGCTCTGCACTGCAGTTCTAGGGGATCATTTTTGCCAGTCCTATTGGGCTGAGCCTCCCTCCTGAGCTGCATGTCCATTAAAAGGAGTGTGAGGGTGTCCACGCAGAGTCGGCCAGCCTGGCTAGAGTGCTTTCCCCTTGTGTTTCCACTCCCTGCAGAGGGATTTGGACCGATGGTGCAGTGGGCAAGGGGACATTACCCCTTAGAAACATGTTTGAAGGGCTGCTGGTCACCTCGCTTCCCGAGTTGGCAACATTCACAGCACCATTGCTCACCGTCCACAGGCAAGGGTAGTGGCTGGAAAAAGAGCAGACCAAGTTGAATGACTTATCTCAAAGCATTTTCCCCTGCATAAGACTTGCCACGGTAAAGTCAAGTGCATTATCAGCTTTAAAAGGCAGCTCTTCAAATCGAGCCACTAAACCGGACCAGCCTTGCAAATCTTAAGGGAAAGGTCACCAGCAACCATCACACCTGATGACCTCGGAGAGAAATACACAAATAGATAGGAGGTTTCAAGATTTAAAGATCTTTTTCTGTGAAGGCTTATGAATTTTCAAAAACTGCAGCTGATTTTCCTGGCACCTAAGTTAGAGAAGAAACGTGTGCATTCATCTGGGGAAAAGAAGGTCAAATATTTGATAATTAATTGACTCTCGAGGTCTAAATTCCATCCACTCCCAGAGAGATTCCTCATTTCATGCAGGAGAACAGTGAGGAACAAATGGAGGGAAAATAATTGCCTTTACAATGCTCACAGACTCCAGAAACCAGAGGTCTCTGTGGCTTTTCCAAGATCCTGGTTTTCAGCAGTGCTGGGATAAAACGAAGCTCTCATTGATTTCAGAGCAGGAGATAACTAGAGCCTGTTAGAAAGATCAGGTCCAGGAATCTCGATTTGGGCACTTAGGACTTTCAAATCCTGGACAGTGATTAAGGTTTGGGACAAAGTGTGAGCCACGAGGCCAGTCCTCCAAACCTCAGTGCTCCCCATACCAGCAGTTAGATCACCCCGTAACCTTACCTGGGTCCAGGGCTGGCACCTCCCTTCGTGGGTGGCACTGAGAGCAAATTAGCCCGTGGGGAGGATGGCACAGTCCAGCTGTCATGTCCTGAGAATACCTGAAGATTACTGCTGGGAGTCTCCAACAAATTAACTTTGGGGAGGGGGGGGGGGAAAAACAAAACAACAAAAAATCCTAAGTGACTATTGAAAAAACATTGTCTTAAGGCAACAGAACACGGGCAGGCCTGAGGTTCCCATGATCAAAAAGACAAAATCCCCGTGTTCATTAAGAGACTAACAAGGTGCCATTGTAATTCCAGGTGTGATATATGAGAAGGTACAGCATGACAGACGCAGGATATGCATTTTTGCAAGCCTGACTAATAGTTTTTCATTAATAATTGATATATATCTGGCAATGTTTTGATACAGATTTCCTTATAATTTGAGCTTAAATACTTAATAAAGGTTTGTAAGTATTGCCCCATCCCTTGAGGCGTTCAAGGCCAGGTTGGACGGGGCTTGGAGCAAACTGGTCTAGTGAAAGGTGTCTCTGGCTATGACAGGGGAGTTGGAACCAGATGATCTTTCAGGTCTCTTTCAAGTCAAACAATTCTCTGATTCTATGATAAATATTTCCTTTAAACAGGAATTCTCGCTAAATTATAATTAGCAAGCAGATTACTTCATCCTTACTCTTTTTTTTCTGACCAACTTCTTCCGATCAAAGTCGAATTAACTTCTGGAATTCTGCACCCAGATCTAGAAAGTGAAAGGGACTCAAAGGATGTTCTGCCAATACCAAAATGCTCTCATGTCACATCAGCTCCTACCACATTCTTAAAATGTCCTCATGTCACATCAGCTCCTACCACGTTCTTAAGAGTTCCTTTGACTTCAGAGCTCAACTGGGTCATGGTGCGACATTGAACGATGACGTGCCATGCTCTGGTATAATTGGGAGCTGTACTTAAAGCACTGAGTTCGTGCTTGTTCCAATGCCTGTGCCCGCCTAAGGCAAGGGGCAGGCAGGCAGGCAGAGGGAGCACAGCCCTGTTTGACAGCAGTACCTGTGGGTGAGTGGCTCCTGTGCCCGTAGGGAGGTGGGTACGGAGCAGCCCGATGGCCCCGCAGTGCCGGGTATCGCTCGCAGCCGTGGGGCGTGTGGGGAGTGGGCAGGGGCAGAGCCCCACTGTACTGATAGCCAGAGCTCCCCGAGGCACACGCGGGGTCTGGGTTGGAGATCAACCAGCCACCCACTTGGAGGGAAAGAGAGAAGAATATTATTATAGCATTGAAATGAAGAACGTAACCAGCTGTATCTCAGAAATACCAAGTGATTCCAAGATACTGGGTTTTTTGGAACAATTGACAAAATGCCCTCAAAAAAACCAACCCCAAAAAAACCTCCAAACTGCCAACTCTAAAAACAAGACATGAAAGAGATTACCAGAAAATGCCCCAAACCTCAAAGAACAAATGAAAGAGAAACTAACATTAAAGCGAATGCAAACTCTGCTCTCCCCCCGATTTTTTACCTGCTTATCAATGAAAGGTAATTTTATAGGCGGCAAAAATATTCGCAGTTACAAATACCAAAAACAAAACCAACAACAAAACCAGGGGTGAGAAAGCAAAAATGTCATATATCCTCTTGATTCTAGATTCCTTTTTATAGTGAAAAACTGGATCACAAGATAAATGATCCCTCTGCAGAACCTCTCACATTATTTCCCACTGTGAAGTTTTTCAATCTCCTTTATTTATTTTTTTTTGAAGGGTTCCTTTCCATGGACACAATTCAGGACTCAATAAATCAGCCAGTTAAGCAAGTCCCACATTCCCAACACCCTTCATACCACACAAAGCTTCCAGCTGACAGGAATAAAAACCTTACCGTGAGAATATGTCGCATGTTGACTTTCAGAGACCATCTCTGGAGCGTCCTTAGAATGGTTTCTGAAAAGCAAAATACTCAGTGGTAAAACTTTTCATTGGAAAATGATAAAAGTTACAAACAGAACTATTCAGTGGAAAATTGGAGAAGTGAGCTAAAAAGGAGGGAAATCCATCTTCTTTAGAGAAACCCCTGATGCTGAGACACAACAGCTTCTCAAGTAGCAAGAGGAGGGAAAGGAAATCCAGATTCTCCTTCAGGCACGTGGGACACGTCACCAGTCAGAAGACACGGCAGGTCCAAACGAAATTTATTAGCAATTATGGGTTGGAATGCATCATTTGGATGCCCCTCTGCATTCAAATAGACGATGCAAGTAAAATTTCAAAAGGCAAACCCCAATTTGTTTCTGACAGAAACACCTCTGACATCTTACATACACACATCTCGGCACCTGCAGTTTACTTTGAACAAACCCACCATACATTATCCCACAGATGGAATGACAGCAGTTACAGTTACAGTGTAATTTCACTTCAGTTGTGCTTTTTGACATCTGCAGCTCACTTTTATTCTCCCTCACCTATAAATTTAGGGATTCATTGGAGTGCAAGTACAATGTAGTGAACGTATGCAAAGTATAATAGCAGAAACCAGATTCAGCCATGCAATTTTTCTTTCATATTGTGATGCCACTTTTAACCATACCAGGAGCAGAATGCTGCTAAAGCAAAAAAAAAAGGTGAACTCACCTTTCCTTCGCATCCAGGAAGGCTTTGGCAAAGGGATTATACTTGATTTTGAGAGCTGTTATCTTGAGTTTGCAGAAAACAGGCGTGTTAGTGAAGGCAATTTGGAACAGCAACTCTACAAAGCAACTTCCAGAGTAATCTTAAGAGAAACTTCCTGGGTTAGCCTAAAATATATCCCCAATTACAGTGTTTTCCAGGGCTGGTTAGGAGAGAGCTTTGCTCATTGCAGCGTGCTGTGTTCTGATCAGTGCCACGGGCAGAACACCAGTTGGGGCAGCTTGATGTGAGCTAATCTGGCAAATCCTACGGGATGGGGGACCATTTCAAGAGAGTTTAAGCACTGAATTCATATCAAGCATTAATAAAATCTGCAGCAACACTAGCTAATGGATGTGACACCAGAATGAGCAATTCTCGCAATCCAAGGCATTCCTCAACTACATTTTTGCATAGAATATTGTGCTGTTATGCAGTTTTATGTATTATAAGGAGCAGGGAGAGATAGGGTTATTATTATAACTATCAGGTACTGCAGGAGAAAGATATTGGACCTGGCTGTAGGGCTGTTTGGTTTTTTTTCCAGTAAAGGATTGGGATGCCAGGACAGATGGACCAGTCTGGCACAGCTTGGCAGGATATTAAGTTAAACCTGGCTTAGTACTGAAGCCAGACACTGGATTAATCAAGGTTCTTCTGCAGAGAGACCACAGAGTCTTAGACTGGATGGAACAACACACTGCATGGGACCAGTGGGGAAACAGGAAAAAGACATGCTGGTCTGGTAGTTAATAAGGCTTTAATATATCGCATTAATGGTGACCAAGAGCACAGGTTGGCACCCACCTACCTCTTCGTTTTGGTAGGCAGTCACTGCTATGAACTGCGTCTCAGGGAAGGAGCAGTTCAGCACCATCCGGTGGGGGCCTCCCACGCGCACTATGTGTACCTGAGGCTCGTATTTATGCAGGGAGTTCAGCATTATCTGCAGAAAAAAACAAAACAGAGAGAGAAAGACACCACTCTGGTTTCTTACAGCTGCCCTTTTGCTCTGGCTGTGTAAGAGAGCAGACATCACTGCTGAATGGAAGGACAGGTGCCTTCTTCTCCAAAACACAGAATATGCTGAGTTGGAAGGGATGCACCAGGATCACCAAGTCCAACTCCTGGCCCTGCACAGGACAGCCCTAAGAATCACATACCACATGCCTGAAAGCATTGTCCAAATGCTTCTGGAACTCAGACAGGCTTGGTGCTGTGACCACTTCCTTTGCCTTCCAAAAAACACAGGGCTGAGCAGAATGAGACTTCATTGAACTTGTGTTTCAATCTTTTGACACAGCAGCATTAGTGTGTTGGCAGCTAAGGTCCTCAAGGCATTGGGCTTCCACTGCAATAAGAGGCTGATCATGGGTACTCCCTGTCCTGCTTCTACTATCTGAAAGACTCAAAATCACCATCACAGAAACCGGGCTGAGGAGGGAGCTGAGCAATCACCTACTCAGCTCTCTGGGCAAGATGAAGTGTATCTAAACTAGCCTTGGCAGATCTCTCTAACCTGGCACTAAAAGCTGTGAATAGCATTGATTCTGGGAAGTCTATTAAATTCTTTAATTACCTCCACTGCAAGAAAAAGACTTGATTTTTTTTTTAAATCTGTATTTTGCAAAGTGATGTGTGAATCTACACATACATATATATAAAAGAAAGAACACAGCTATTAGCATAAAGCCAGTCAACCACTACTTTCTAATACCATCATATAGAGGGAAGCTGAATGGGGACATGGTTTACCTTAACAATGTTGTCAAGATTTCCAAAGAAAACAAGGGAAGCTTCAGCCGTTTGTTCTTTGGTGACTTTTGCCTGAGCTCTGTTTCTCCTATGGCTTTTCCACCCCTACTTTCTACTGTGTTCCTCTCTACTTCATCATATATACATACTGTGGTCCCCTGTGTTTTTCCCGCAGGGTTTCTTTGACCTCCAAGTTTCCTGTAGCTTTTTTTTTTTCCCCATGCATATTTTTCTGAGGTCTTTGACTTTTCTGAGGTCCTGGATGCAAGGAAAGCATTTGTAAATTCAGATCCTGTTCTATGCTGCACAGTCGTTCATGTGTGCTGGTAAGAAGATCTAACTTAGGAAAAGTCAGATCCTCTTCCTGTTCTCCAGTCTGTAAAAGCTGAGATAAGTTCCTACCTAATTAGGGTACTAGACTTGTGGAAGTACCTCACAAACCTAATGGAAATAACAGATAAAGAATGTATAACATTTACATGAAAGAAATTGATTCTGGCCTGACAAGTATCATCACCATAGGAGTTTTGTACAAAACAAACAAGCAAACAAAAGGTCTTGCGCACCATTTTCCTTCAGATGCATCATCAAAAATAAAATATGAAACAAAACTAATTTTCCTGTTTGCATTTTTAAGGGGTTCAAAGAGAAAGTCACTTATTTCTGGTACATGTGGTTTCTTTCCAAAGGCCAAAGCTGATTCAATAGAATATTGATAATTATCATGATGCAGAAGCAGACATAGTAATTATTTCATTTAGGAGCAGCCTTTTATTCTGCTATCTGACTCCTGCCAACATTCCACTTACACCAAACAACATTGGGGAGCTCAACAAAAACCTAATACCTGTGACCATTTTTCCCCTCTTTCTCTGAAGTCCTATGTAAAAATCCCCAGCACGCAAGACCAACTCTGAAAAGCCCCCTGATGATTAAGTAAAACCGCAGCACTCTGTCTCTCTTAACATCAAGAAGTCCATTAAAATCTGAAAGTGCCAATTAAGGCCTGTTTATCCCTGTTTACATTTGGCCTCCAGAGAATAATTGGCATCCGTGGGTGAAGAGGCCTCTAAGGGCTTCCATAATTACATAAATGCACCCTTGATATTTCTTGTTTGGGAGGTGCTTGCAATGGAAGCCAAGAGGTGCATGTGGAAACCTCAGGCCATACCTGCCCGCTCCCGTTGAGCTTGTTGGTGAGTTTGACCTTGCTGAAGGAGATGGCAGCTTTCATCCAGTGGGCCCCGAAGTTGGGGGAGTCCGGGTGGATGTAGACACAGCTGTGGTTTGGTGGCTCCGGCTTGCCGGCCGGCACCCACTCTCCGTTGATGTACTTCCATCGGTGGCCGTCCGTCGGAGCGAAGTCCAGCAGGAAGGAATACATGGCGTTTGGGTCCAAGCCTGACACGCTGATCTTCAAAACAGGGAACATCCTCCTGGCCGTGGAAACAGAAAAGGGGGACACCACTGGAAACCAGTTTTGAAAGACTCTCCTCAGTATGTTTGAGTCCAGATGCTCACAGATTAATTAGTTCAATGTAAAAAACATCCTTCCTCCCTCCCCCCCCTTTAAATCTCTTAAAGGTTAATCTTTTATTTTTATTTCAGTTCAATCATTTGGAAAAAAATCCCATGTAATCTTCAAGTAGGGCACAAAGGTCTTGATCATGCCAAGAATGATGAACACAATGAGCTGTGTATAGTACCAGCAGAATCCACGGGATCTGGACATGGGAAATACCTCCGTAGGTGTGGAACAAGAAAGCACAAAGAGGTTTGAACAGAACAGAAAATGACTGAGAAAGTGGAGCTGAACCACAGTTCCCATGGTTCTTGTGTTGTTCTACCTGATATCTCCTACCTGAGTGGTGGTTTCCAGGAAGCACTACTCTAAACGTCCTAATAAATCTGCTGCATTTTCCATGTCTACAAAATTCTCTTTACGTTATCAGGGTTGTGTCAGAATAATATGGCATAAATGAAATGCAATAAAATGCCTTTCTAATCTGATTTTCCATTGTTTTCCACGTATTTCGTTACTCTTTCATTCAAAACATATCCTAAATTCTTACTACAGAGATATATTATAAAGTTATATTATAAAGAATACCTTTTCCCTCCTTTCTTAAGGGCAAGTATTCACATGCTGTCCCACTACCATTACATAAATACCCAGCTTGAGAAGTGCTGATTCAAATCCTTGCCATTTGACCTTGCATTTGGCAGTTCTGTCGGTAATTTGGTCCCATATTTCCATATTCCATAACCTCAGCAGCTGGATCATGTTCTTTGGCTTTTAGTCCCACCTTACATGTAATGTTTTCCTTTACTAAGCTCTAAACCACCATCCTGTGCATTTAAAACTGAAATCTTGCCTTTATTTAGTTTTGGGAAAATGCTCCTTTTGTGCTTAAAAATGCCACCTTTTCTCGATCCCCTTTTAACTATTATTTTTGCTTTCATAAAAGAGATTTGTAGGAGCTCACGGCTTGACTTTCAGCAGTTTTCTGTCTGTCCCAGTGCTTGTGATCAATGCCACAGCTTTGAATTGACACATCAGTGACTGAAATTCTGCAGTAAAAGAGTTAGTAAGGCTCCTACAGTCTCAGGATCTGGGAATAATCATCTCATTCCAACCCCCTGCCATGGGCAGGGACACCTTCCACTAGACCAGGCTGCTCAGAGCCCCATCCAGCCTGGCCTTCAACACATCAAGGGATGGGGCATCCACAGCTTCTCTGGGCAACCTGTTCCACTGTCTCACTACCCTTACAGTAAAGAATTTCTTCCTAATATCTAATCTAAACCTGTTCTCTTTCAGTTTAAGCATATCGTATTACTCCATGCACCTCCTGAAAAGTCCCTCTCCAACTCTCTCATCAGCCCTCTTTAGGCACGGGGAAGCCGCTACAAAGTCTCTCTCTTCTCCAGGCTGGACCAATCCCGCTGCCTCAGCCTTTCCTCATAGGAGAGGTGGCCCAGCCCTTGATCCTCTTTGTGTCCCTCCTCTGAACTTGCTTCAACAGGCTGATGTCCTTCCTGCGGTGGAGACCCCGGGGCTGGATGTAGCACTGCAGGTGGGGTCTCACGAGAGCAGAGGGGCGGAATCACACTCTAAGATGCTGTGAACCATGATCTTTCTAACTAAATAGAAGTTAAGTCAAGGATTTATATGCTACATATGTCTTTGTGACCAGGATGTACCAGCCACCCAACTGGGATGTGATAAAAATTATGGACACACTGCTCCCTCCGCCCCTTAGACCTCCTACAGTCAGTCTTCAAAGGAACCCATTTAGATACACAGCTGAAATTGAATTAGAGGGGAAAATAAATCCACAGGAAAATTTCATTTCACTAGATTTCTCAGAGCTATTTGTGTTACGCACAGGTTGTTAATTCCTCTGCCCACAGTGCAGGCTCCTCTGCCTTTCTATTCCAGAAGCTCAAATTAATCCCCAAAGGACCTATAGACGAATGCCAGAAGAGAACAGTCATAAACTCCAATCTCCTGCAGCACCAAGATTACAGCTCTTCCCTCACAATCCCTGCCTTGCTTGGACCATCTTGTCCTGACTGTACAGATTCTAATGACGGAGAACTTACCACTGATTAAGTGGCTTTATTGTTGAAATCTTCTTTTAGCCTGGCAAATGGTGATTTCTCCAAATTAGTTTCAGTCAGAATGTTTGTGGCAATGATCAGGTAGGTGCACATGTGACTTCCACTACTGCAACAAATGATCACTTCAGCCTCTTCGATTTATTTAGAGCAGGTCTGCTACAATTACTCCATAGTACAGAACTCCAGTGGGAAGAGGTTTGGTATTAAACTTGAACATGCAGTGACCAGTAAAGCTATTTTACCATTTAAGCCTGCAAAGGGCTTCTTTCCCCCTGCTCACATTTGCCTTCACTGATCCCTTGTGGGTTGTCCCCATCCACAGAGGAGAAAACAGTGGTACCTTCCTGCCTCCACACAATAATGGGGACTGCAAAGTCTCAGGGTACTGCATAGCTGACATGGTATGAACACTCAGAGAGAAAACCTACTCAAGCAGAGAAACAGAGCATTTGGTATTGAAGTGTGAGTTGGATACAATAAATCCCAGTCAAATAGGAGACAGTTTCTCATCCTATCAGCTGCACACACTGGGATGTATTTTGTGATAACGCATGTGGTTTATTTTTAGGGATGTCTGTTCTGTTCAGAACATACCTATCTTCCCCATTCCAGGCAGGTGATTATTCTAATGAAGTACGATGCAGCCACAGAAACATATCTCTGTGTTAACACTGAAGATGGTTCACCTAATGATGACATTTTGGGACCCTTGGTAGCAATTAGAGATGACTCAATCAGAGCAGATAGAATTGGGCGCGCTAGAATTTGACCCCTGGAGGATCACTAGTCAATTAGACTTTCGTTCTCTGGGATGCTCCCGTGTCAGGTTTCGGTTTCATTGCTGAGCTTTGCTAACAAAAGTGTGTCCGTACCAACTGTTTTAGTTTTCACATGCTGAAGTTTAGACTGGCTCTTCTCCTTCATAGTAGGACACAGTTTTCAAAAGCACTCAGATACCCTTCAGCAAGCACAACTGAGTTAGTTATACTGATAGAAGCAGCAGCGGAAGGTCAGTATTTTTTCTACTGAGAATCCCTCTAGAGACAAGAATCCTGAACCTGAAAAAAAACTCAGCACTCGTAGGAAACTGTCTCAAGTTTGTCTTTTCTTGGATAGCATAGGGTTGTTCAGAGAGCTTTACTGCAGGCCACGGTCTGTATATTTTTTTTAATGAAATATACTTTCAGAAACACAAAAGATCCTTTCCCATTGTCCCTACAGCAATGCTACAGCAACTTTGTTAAAAGGATTTATGCAGATGACTGTGTGACATGCTTTTGTAATTTATCATTTTGAGATTTCTGTATTTGGATCATAAAGAACCTGCTCCTGCCCCCACTGACATCACCAGAAATATCACCAGTTTTAGAAAAAACAAAATCAAACTGGTAAGGAGTGTCTAAGTTAAAATAACAAAAGTAAGGCAGCTTACACAATGAAATAAAAAGTAAGCAGCATATTCAGATAAGGAAAGATTCTCTTATCATCATAAAGAGACTTTGTCTATGCACTTACTCTGACATTTTAGAGAGAACTAATATCACAATGCAGTCGTGATTTACATTAGCTGGGAGGAAAGAAACTGAAAAGCCCTGCTGGCAAGGTGCAATTCTTTGTACCAATTTAATTAATTTTAGGCAAACCCATCTTACCTATTTTTTGGTCATTTATACTGCCAACGAGTCAGTTTAAGCTACGGTACACTAAGTGTAAGTCCACTCAGAAGTTTGCTGGAGCCTAACAGCAGTTGTTAAAGCAATTTAAATGAAGCAAAAGCAGCTTCTCCATGTGATGAGAATCTCAGCAGCAGATTTCTATCACTGTAGGTTATTAAAGGGAATCGGAACGGCAACAGGTACCGTTAGCCAAGAGCAGGTATTTTGGGAAGTTAGCTGTTCTCCCAACAGAATAACCTTGCTGAGCTGACAGACTAGATGTTTCCTTTTTATTGCTTTCACCTGTCCCTTGCCAAGCTACAGCCGACAGTAATTTCATCCACAAATTCTGCTAAATCGAAGTCTGCGAAATCAGTGAAAGTCACAGCACATGAGTGAATTTCTCCATCTCTTAATTCCTCTCTCACACAGGGATCTCCTGAGAGGTCTCACAAAAGAAACATGTGAGTGAATGGTGTGTGTGTGTGGGAGTTGCAGCAGAGGGGTAGTGAGGGTACAATAAATAAAACCCTTAGTGCCACTGCACTGGCAAACCTTATTTTAGTAGCTGCTTGTCTGCTATGGGCTGGACTGTGCTGTCAGCCAAATTCAGAGCAGAACCTCTATGGAAAGCCTCCCTCAAGCCAGGCTCTGATTCAGAAATAGTATCCTTCTTGTCAGCTTTTGCATTCTTTTCCTGTGCCTTTCTGTGTTCTCCAAATAGTAAGATATGTGATGCATTTACCTCATAATATTTTGTCTTTCTAAAACCAAGCTGTTAACACCCAAGGCCAGAGAGACGGGAACTGCATCTGGGGATAATAACACCGAGCTGCTTCTGTACAGCAATTTGAGGTCTAGGGGTAAGGACTTGCTATTAAAAGCTGGTGGTTATTAGCACAAGAAGTCATTCCAAAGATTTTGAGGCACCACCTATTCCCTCGCAAAAGTTCCCTTTTTGTGCAGCCTTAAGTCAGCCAGTCAATACATTTTCACAGCAGGAAAAATGGGTGGCAGGAGTGGTTTGGCAGGGACCGAAAAGGAGTATTTTTTTTCCTATGCTGGTTTTAGGGGACTGTGAGGCTGTGGTCCCCTAAAAACTGTGTCCTTGCCATTCTTTTGAGTCTGCACACACAGTTTGCTACTATAGCACCTAACCCCCCTGGCTGTCACCTACTCTTAGCCCACAGATCACTCACCTGCCGTTCTTGGTCACGATCATCTCGTTAGTGACTTCCCTGAATCTCTGCCAGAGGGTCGCATCCTCTAAGACGACCTGGAGCTGTTTCTCAGTGGGGTCGCCTTTGTCTCTCCCAGCCCGGAGTTCGCTCTCCACTACGCTGAGCAGCCTGGAGACGGTGCACTCACTGGGTTTTTTGCAGCCCAGGTCTTCCATGACAACTTCACTGCCAGAAACTTCAGGTAAAGCTGCTGAAAAGACAAAAATAATGAGCTAAATATAAAAATCATAAGTCAGTTCATTGGACAGCGACTGACAAACGTGCTCTCCTCACCCTTTTGCCACAGACGGGCTCTTTCCCCTGGAAGTCCCACTGGGCAGTGACACCAGCGTGTGGAGGTTTACGCACCCGCTCCACACAAAAAGAGGACTATCTCCTAATTACCTGTCAGACAGTCAGGTGGGTGGCAGGCTGATGACTCAATTGGCTGCCTTGAAAGAAGAGTCCTCCATCCAAATTAGCATGCTTTTATCTTTTTTCAACCTGAAGTGGGTCTAATTGTTCTGCTTGAGAACCAGGTTTCCATTAATGAAAATTGTTTCATTTCCAGACTGAAACAATGCATGGAAATTGCATCCACGCTGGTGCGGACTCTGACTGAAGGAGCTGGTAAGAGTCAAGAGAGTTACACAGAGAAGGTAGTCTTAAAATATTTTCACCAGGCATGTTGAATAAATGCATTAACCTCATTCCTCTACGCTCCTAAACCAAAATGTAGTAGTAAGAGACCATTCTGCACTGAGGTTTCAACACACAAGGAGAAGGTGGCATCCCTACACTCCACCAGTGATGCGTGTTTGGTCCATCCCTTGGTCCCACTGTCATCCAAAGAAACCCTGCTGCATGTTCCAAGTGGTTGAACTCCCCTTTGGCTCCATTTCTAGGGATAGACTCCACTCTTCTGGGGCTGGCTATGAGCTAAACTGCATGAGGCCTGGCACTGCTTACCTGCTCCGGGTCTGTCTCACACAGAAGGTCGCTCAGCATCCCTGGAACAGTCAGTCCCTCCTGCCTTGTGCTGAGACCTCCTCTGACAAGCATCATCCAACAACACACCTTTCACCCAGAAGCCACCATTTTACTGAGAAGTCCAACAATTTCAGCATTCAGCCAAGGAAACGAGAGACTGGGGTTCAGTTCCATTCTGGAGGGTTAAGCAGAGGTCTCCATGAACACCAGGGATCCATAAACACTGCACTTTGGTGCATAGCAAGGCATTTGAGTGCCTAACTTCTCCTGATACATCTGTCTTTGGTAGTGCCTCTGGAATTTCTGGTCTGTTGGACATGACAGAGTCAAGGACTTGACTATGAAAACGTAGTTTTGGAGGTCACTTTTGGAGAAATATACTTTTTGTGTACTTACATTCTTTCCATTCAATAGCTCCTGTTGAGCTCCTGTGCTTCCAACTTTTTCTAAAAGACAAAACGACTTGACTTGCTGGCATTTTTACAGACAAGAAAGAGTATGGCAAAGTTTTGAAAACAGAATTTAAGTGAAATCCATCATTTGACAAGGCTCAACAAACAAACTGAGAGATACCACCTACCTAAACAGTAATGGCTAGAGCTTGACAGCACCTATTTAGTCCTCCTACTAATCCCCCAAACCCTACAGGGAGTAAGGATCCGACTTGCAAGTCCTGAACCCTTCACAGCTGTAGATGTGCAGCACTGGGATGTTCTGCAAATGGGAGACTTTAGGGTAGAATCCTCAATTCCCAGAAATGTCAGTGGAAGATGCAAGCCAGGCAGGTCTGAGGTATTTTCTCCCCTCTATTCCACTCTTGTGAGATCCTACCTGGAATGCTGCACCCACCTCTGGGGCCCCCAACACAGGGACTTAGAGCTGCTAGACTGAGTCCGGAGCAGGGCCACCAAAATGATTAGAGAGGTGGAACAACTCTCCTGTGATGACAGGTTGAGAGAACTGGAGTTGTTCAGCCTGGAGAAGAGAAGTCTCTGGGGAGACCTTATAGCAGTTTCCCAGTACCTAAAGGGATCTGAGAGCTGGAGAGAGAGATTGTTTACAAGACAGTGTAGTGAGGACAAAGGGGAATGGCTTCAAGCTGGAAGGGAGAAGGTTTAGATTTGATATTAGGAAGAAATTCTTTAGTGTGAGGGTGGCGAGGCAATAGAGAAGCTGTGGATGCCTCAGCTCTGACACTGTTCAAGGCCAGGTTGGATGGGGCTCTGAGCAACCTGCTCTAGTGGAAAGGGGGTTTGGAACTAGATGATCTCTAAGGTCTATTCCAACTCAAACCATCCTATGATTCTATGCTGCCTCCAAACTTCACTCTCCAAAACCCCTTCCCTCTAAAACCCCTTCCCTCTCTTCTTTTTATAATTGTCAACTCCTAACAAAAACACATATTTTATCACAACCTCACATTCTGAGTTACACTAGCAGGTGTCAAATATGGCATAGGAAATGCATAGGAGACTACGTGAAGCAGTTTATATTTTTATTATATTATAAATGCAAATAAATGCAGAAATCAGAGCTAGCTGAAGTACCACGAATTCAATTCAGCGTCTTTAGTTTTTCAGTTAGTTCTAAACCAGATACATGTTATTTTGGGATTGTTTTTTCAGTTGAAGCTCTATTTCCAAGCAGCTTTTTTTAGACTCAGATTCTCAGAAATCAGGAGATTCAAAGTCGAGGCAAGTAAAGAGACAACGGCTCATAAAAGTAGTAATATTTCAGTAACTGTGCACAGTTATTTCTACAGACAAATCAAAAGGGAAACAATCTGGTTTTCAGAAGTACTGACTGCCCATCTCTCCCACGGGGCTTCAAGTGGAATGATACCAGATTAGAGCCTCCAAAAAATTGGATCCAATCTACCTTTCTCAAGATGCCCAGAGGAAACCAAAAGCAAGCCCAAAAACAAGAATTGATGTCGGTGGAAGGGTTTCCAAACGACAGAGTGAAACACTTTCTCACCAGCAGACTCTGGTGCATGGCTAGGGGTAAAGAATGTGCCCAGCAAAGATGGGTGGGAAAGGGAGGCCACCACAAAGCAAGAGAAAGCGAGGTCCTGCTCGGAGCGCCCTGCTTGCCCAAAGCACTCCTTGGACTGAGCTGTCGAGAAGGAAGGGTATATGGAAGGAGTGGAGAATAAACCCATTCCAGTAACGGGTTGGGAAGCAAGTTTTTCATCAGTAAGACTGGATTTTTTACAGCTAGCACCCCTAAGGGAGAAACAAAAATGTGTTTGCTTTGGAGTATCATACTAAAGCTTGTATGCTGTACAGTAATAAAATGCACTTTCAGATCCCAGAAATAGGTAACACTTGGGTGCTTACTGTTATCACTCATACAAGGTGACTGATGCTTGCAAGTCTAGTGTGCAAAGGAAAAAACCCCTCAAATCTAATAACTTAAAATACCTTTCATACAGTTTCAATTTTAGTCACTGTGTTCCCATAGTTCAGGATGCCTGAAACCACAACATTTTCCAAAATGAGAGAGTTACCCGTGGTTGGTTCGTGGGAACAGCCCAATTACTGTTTTCAGCACAGGGAAGGATGCTTTAGCTCTAAGAGTTCAGCCCTTTAAGAGCAATTTGTGATGTACGTAGCAACACATCCAGAAGGCACAGCTCCCCACTGACATACCTTTCCAATCTTAAAAAAAGAGCCAAATAAATAACAAGTTTGCATGCACGAAATCAGCTGAATGTACTTGGGTCTGAGTTTTTGCTTTAAAATCCACATCCAGACCAATATGAACCCCATGCCATGAACCAGGCTTTGTCACACTGGACATCGTTTCTATGTCACCCAGCTGCCATGGGGGACGGCTACACAAGGAAAACCAGAGAGATCAATACTCAAAGTCATTTGGTTACTGTTGGCTTTTCATTGAACAAAACATTGTAGGTGGAAATCTCCTTTGAATAAAGTAATTTGTTTATTGCTGGCTTTTCATTGAACAAAAACATTAGAGGTGGAAATCTCCTTTGAATATTTAGATGGTTTTAGGAGATGTAAATCTAATCTTATGTCCCTCTGGTCACCTGAACAACAATTTTGAATGCTTTGCAAACATCTCTTCTTTCTCCTGGTTTCTTGCAAGATTAATTTTTCCAAGTCTGCAGGTGTTGAAACTGAAGCACAAGCAGATTAATGTCACTGGCTGTGGGTATTGCCGGGGCACTGAGAATAATCCATTCTCAGATGTCAAGTGGGTTATTTCCTGGGCTGGAACTTAAAACTTCCTCAACATTTGTGAAAAGGTGGCTGCACTTCCAGAGGGGCACAGTAGGCACTCCTGGTGACTGACCAGTGCAAGTGGGACAGAGCAGGACAGAAGACTATTACCCCTCTAGCACATATCTCCCATTTAATTAAGACAAGCAAATCACTAGAGGGAACAGAAAATGCTCCTAAAAACCCTGCAATGTGGTAAGGTTTCCCTGAAACCCAGCTGGGAGAGCTGGGCACTTCCAAGCAGGGATCTGACACATTATGGCCCATAGCTGGGCAGAACTAGTTAAAAATGCAAGCACAACGTTCATCATCATCTTCAATTTACTAATAGGAATTTAGTGACTCATGTTTTTAAATGAAGCAACGAGGACTGGGCAGAGCAGTGAAAGAGCAATCCCGCAACGCTTACTGGCGTTTACTCACCAAGTTACAGGAGGAAAAAGCAAGGGGTTATTTTGGACTTTTTAATTAAGCTCGTTCTAAAATGCCCCTGGCCACCAGCTGGTGAGGCACACAGAAAGAAAGGGGGGAAAAAAACAACGAAGAAAAAAGGTAATTAAAAAGCCCTTTCTTGCCTTGACATTGGATAGCTGTTTTCTGGCCTTTACGTGTGTGTTTCCAACTAAAAGGCAGCCCTTCCTCGTCAGATGAAATTGCAGCAAACAAGACTCACTCTTTCCATCTCCAAAGCAGCTCCCACTGGAGCATTCAACGGATCCCCCTCTGAACATTCAGTCCCCACAGCATGAGGAAACGTAACCTCCATCCCCGCGACACTCCCAGGGAATCGACACCTATCGACTACCACCTAATAATTAAGAAAGGATAAAAAGACAGCTGCTTTCCTCCTGGTTTTTAATCACAGATCCAGCCCCTTGAGAGGCTGCTGGGCTAGAAGGGACTTAAAGAAGATTAGCTTTTTCATTAATGTCCGCGGCAAGGGGATGGTTTCAATCACTTCCACTGGGTGTGGTTTTAGCAGCAAGGCAGGCACATTGTTCAAATAGTACCCCATTGTACACCTGAGATTATAACTGAGATTAATCCTGAGCCCAGAGGACAGGGGAGGCTTTCCAGATCTATCTTTTGCAAAAAAAAAAGGGAAAAAGAAGAAGAAAAAGAAAACAGAAAAAAAAGAAAACGTAGTCACGCTGCTGAGAAATAAATTGGTTTTAAACAATAATGATGCTTTTCCCTACCTTGTTTTTTCTACTTGAAAATCTTCAGTGATGTCTTCAGACATGAATTGGAAACTAGAGCAAGAAAACTACTATTGTCCCCACTTTGAAATCAGAAAATAATAATTTAAAAAAATGAAGAGGTTCTAAGCGAACTTTTAAATTCTATTTACACATCTCAGAACAAAATAATAATAAAATATGTTCAATGTTTATCAGGCAACTCAAACATGCACATATGACTTGAAGTTAAAGCTTCTTGTTGCCTATGAGAGTTACCAAGCTCCAAGTATAACTCTGCTGAAGCATTTGACTCTCTTAAGTGGTGAGCCTGGCACATCCTGTTACACACAGCCAGAAACCACAGGACTACATGCCCACGATCAAATATTTTGGTTTCACACCACATATTGCATCACAGAATCGTTAGACTTGAAAGGGACCTGAAAGATCATCTGGTTCCAACTCCCTTGCTGTGGGCAGGGACACCTTCCACTAGACAAGGTCGCTCCAAGCCCCCTCTAACCCGGCCTCGGACACTTCAGGAGATGGGGACATCCACAGCTTCTCTGGGCAGTGTCTTCCACTGTCTCACCACCCTCACAGGAAAGAATTTCATGTCTAATCTGAGTCAACCCTTTTTCAGTTTGAAGCCCTTCCCCCTTATCTTGTCATTCCAAGCCCTTGTGTAAAAAGTCTCTCTCCAGTTTTCAGTCCTACTCCAGCTTTTCGGACCGAGAGCCCTTCAGAGCTGCAATGAAATCGTGTTGGCCAGACCATACTTTCAGTGTACCACTTTTACACTATGCCAGTGTTATCCTACACTTGTTCCTGCAGATATTTTAAGGCACAAATTCTCAGGAATAACCCCTCAGAGATGCCACGAGGGAACGCAATAGAAATTTAAAAGGGTTTCAGCCAGACTAACTTGATAAAACATCAATCTCAAAGATTGGCAGTTTAGATATACTATTTCATCTCTAATCAATCAGAAGCTTTCTTCACAAAAGGCAGAAAAAGAGACGATTTTTTTCCCTTTTTAGGTGTCTCCAGCACTTCATGCTGGGCAGTTTCAAACCTGTGCCCCCACTAACACTGCAAACAAGACTGGGCTCAATAGGAAAGGTACAAGTAAAGGATGGAAATAACTATGAAACCCCCACTCTGAATGCCTTACATTCACAAAATACCTTCTCTTGCAAATCAGACTCTGTGGAAGGAGAAGGGAAAGGGGCAGACATCAATAGCACAGCAGCTTTCCAAGGGTCTTGGTACTGGATTTGAATGCTGACGACTTTGAAGGCAAGATAATGGGATTCAGGGACCAGATGCTATAGCACAACTGATAAACCCTTTCAGGAGTAAAGTTATTCATCAACAGAATGCACTTTCCTTAGAGGGCAGCTGATCATTGTTTGGGGATTTCAAATGAAAACTTCACCTTTTTTATTTTATTATTTTTTTAAATCATTCAAGACCTCAGCAAGAGAATAATGTGGCAAAGTTCAACAGCTTTGTTGCTATGCAGGAAGCTGAAGGAGGCAAGTAAAATGCCTCTAAGCTATTAGATATGGAAATGATTTATTGTCCTTTTAGGAATCACAGTTGGCTTGATATGACATAGATGCATCAAGCTTTCCTGACATTCCTTGGAAGCTTTATCCTTTTCAAAGAGATAAAATGCAATCCCCTGGGTTTCTGTATTACAGGAAGACGGGCTGCTGCTTCTATTGCAAAGACAATTTTGGAGCCTCCTGTAGGACAGAAATTTCAGTTGAGTCAGCTTTGAGACAGAGATTGCTCAGAAGACCCATCAAAAAAAACCAAACCCAAAAAAGGTAACTGAAAACACAGTCTCCTACAGCACAATAACTTCGAAAAAACCCAAACACACAAAAGGAAACAACCAACCCACAGCAATTTCAGCATCACCTGGAGAAGCAGCATCATTTAAAATGCCATATTAACCATAAGAACAGTTCGTTTAAAGCAATGAGAACTTTATTGAAGGAGAAAAACAGCACTTGTGAAGATTTCACTTCATTGCAGAGAAAGTTATACATTAGAAAAAAGGGTATTTATCAAAGTAGAAATAAACCAGTGTAAATACATAGAAAAAGCACAGCAACAAACAGAATCAGTAACAGTATAAAACATTGTGCAGAATTTCTGAGTTTGGTTTTCATTTCACAAAACAGTTCCACAGCTGTTAAAAAGATTTAGTCGACACGTTACGGCGAGGCACGTGGTTTTATGAAAATACACCATTCCTGGGCTTTCTCTCCAACACGGTCAGCGTTTGCTGTGGTTGTAAATATCAGAATTAAGACAAATTTATTTAACCATCCTCCTCAGTTTTGAGAGTTTACAACAGCACAGCGATCTTACTTCCATGAACCGGATGAAGCACCAAGACTAAGCAAGAACCGCTCTCAGAAACTCAAGAGGTTCTTTCCCTCTCTGAGCACACAGAAAAAGGGGATGGGTTTCAAGTGCCCACAGGCAGTTCCAGAACACATGGGTATTTCAGCCAATGGAAGGAACAGTGCCACGAGCCTCTAAAGGCTTTGTACACCAATGGCATCCACCTCCAAGATACGACAGATTCAAGCCCATCATCCTGTTCCTAGCTGGAAGTCATTCCATAGTACTCCCTGCCCTCCCCTCAATTTTCATATTCGTATATAGAGCCTAACACACTTTCTTTTTTAAAACCTGATTTCTGAAAAGAATTTCCACTTGGTGCAGAAAACATTCTTTGGTTTTTGTAACAGCTCATGAGCAATCTTGCTATTAAATGAGATGAAACTGTTAACATTGTAAGTGTAGAACCATCTCAGACAGTACCAGTGTTCACAATGGACTTTATCACATAAAACAGAGCAAAAACTTTGAAGCAGTGAAAAAAAATCCCACATTTTGATGTAGAGAGTCTCAGTACTTTGGGAAGAGCTGATCACCACCCTTCCCATTTCCACTTCTGTCAGCTGAGCCCAGATAAACACATTTCCTGCTAGAACTCTAGGCTAAGGCTGCTGGTTGAGGTTAGAGTATCTGTACTGCAAACAGTACAAAAAAGGGACAAATGGATCAACAGTGAGGATGGGCAAAAAGCACCTTCTGCTAGAACACCAAATCCTGCTGAGATGGGCACCAACATCATACCAGTTTCTTTAGGGAAGTCAGCCTTGAGTTAAATGCTGTAGGCAACTGAGCCTGAGGACTTTGGGAAGGAAGGAGCCTTGATTTTTAAACCCACAAACATCTCTGTTTGCAGCAGAGCACAAATATTTCTGCCTTGAATGACATTAAGATAGAAAGCTCCAGAAATGCCCACCACGCTTCCTGCCAAGAGGATAACCAAAGCTGATGATATTAACACAAAGTAGTTTTAATGACTGGGGAAAAAAAAGGTTTAACAGTATAATCTATGTCAGATTGAAAACTAGTCAGGATAGAACATTCACATACTAATTTACTCCCTGGTTATTTAAAAATCATATAAAATAAAGTATTTTAATAGAGTGGAAATTTCTTTAGCTGTTAAACTTGGCAACAGCCTGAACATATTTATAAGTAAGACTCGAAGAGTGTTGTTCTGACAGAGTTATTTTAAATCAAAGCTGCTTGTGGATGAAGTGACAAACCCTGAGTGTATTTCACATATTGGCAAGAACATGGCGAGTCTGTCCTACCATCTGACCTTCACAGGAACAGAGTACACCACCAAAGGGTAGTATAAACCCTCGTGGCACTCTGGTAATCCCTGTGCCTTTGCCATTTCACCCTGGTTTCCCTTTTTTTAAGGGTACAATTGCTTAGTCTCACGTGCTCTGCAGTCAAATGAAGATTTGTTCTTCTCTCTTATTCCATAAAGGCTGTGGAGCCAGAACTGCAGTTTGAAAAATTAGAGGAGAGGGGAAAGAAAAAAAAATTCCTTTAAATTTACCTCCTATCTATTGGTAGTTTCATAAATTCCCTGCTTCCAAGTGGTGTTTTTCACATCAGACAGCTCAAAAGTCAATATGCAAGTTGAAAAAGTAACATTGAGCACATCCAATTCTACAGTTCTTCTAGAGGAACTGCTACAGAGTCAGGCTCCCACAGTCCTACCCAAACCAGCCAAGGAATAAGCAAAAGGCTGTTACTCCTAATGTGAACTCATCAAAAAAGTTCCATTATCTTGGCTGCTGATGAACCTGGACTGATGATTTCATTAACATCATTTTCCTGGAGAGGGGAAGGAGAAACAATGTGTACTACACTCATAGCTTTTCCCAGGAACACTGAGAGATGTTAAAATTGAAGAAATATTGGAATGTAAAAGGCATTAGGGTTGCATTTCAATTTCCCCTATACAAATGAACTCTGTAAACGTCATCAAAGTGCTAAGAAAAGACTAAGGCAGGTCCTTTGACAGAGGTAAATCACCTGACAAAATACATCCCTTTAGATACTTGTCTTAGATCAATCAGGGAGAAGAAGTATCAGTTTTCTTTAATTCCCAGTCTCCCTGGTGCATTGAACCAATTTTTCTTTTCAAGAAGTGCAATAATTAGCTATTTTAACACCAACTTCCAAATCCTGGGGGAGAAAAAAGGCACTAGGACATAGCACTTGAACCTGCATCATTCATTTATCCCAACATTGGCTCCATTTTTCCATTCAAATGCCTTTGTAACAGTAATTCTGGCCAGCTGGAATCCACTGAAAGGTTGTTAAAATTTCCCTTTCATACCATCTGCAAAAGGGATTATTTTATTTTATTTTTTTTTCTGAGGATCCTAACAGCTGAATGGTACTATGCTTTCTAAATTATCAGAAGGACAATTACATTTGAGATTTGGGATTAACTCAGTTCTTAGTAACTTTCTGGAAGCCACAGAATTCTTTGCCTTCACTGTGGGCTTATAATTTATTGGCAAGTAGATGCAGGTTTTTCCTACACTAAAATCTTTGCTGTAGTCAGGGATATACTTGCCACGCAAACACGCCCAAGTTGCTCAAACAACAGCCCACATCCACCTTATCAGAGTCTGTCCTTTGAGAAAAGACACAAATAAATTCTTTCTTTGCTTGGCTCTCATGCCCTCAGCCTTGCACTGCTCCTGTGCTACAGCTGAGGGAGAAGAGAAGCACCTTGATTCAGGTGAAAAATTCCAGCTTCCTGCCTTGTACATATTGCCACTGGCTCTAAGCAAGGCAAAAAAAAATCAACTAATCTTATTTTACAAGTGCCCTTCCTACAGGAACGAGTTTTTACAGTATTTTTACAGTATTCCTTTCACGTATTTTAAGGAAACTCCATCAGCACAGACTGAAAATTAAACCCTTCATTCAAGATGCAAACATTTCATGGTTAGCCCAAAACAGTTTTTGACTTCAGAATTAAATCTTCTACTTCAGAATGAAATCTTCTAGAAGTCTCATAAACCTCAAATCTTTCAAGAGAGACAGGAAAAGAAAGAATACCAATATTCCATTATCCAAGACAAATGGTGCAAAGATTAAGTGACATAAGGCAATTTAAAAAAAAAACAAGTTGTCAGTAAGAAATCAATTGGCAACTGATTTCTTCTTCTTGAAAAATACATCCTCTAGACTGCCACAGTCCCAACAGAGCCAAGGTTTCCATTTTACAGACTTCAGGTATTACTTTGAACCTTTTGCAAAAGCAAAATACATGAATTTACTTCAGAATTAGCATAACAAATGCTGGATTTCTGCCAGCCTGAGTTTCATTCGATCACAAGCACCCTGTCCCACAGACACCATTGCTTACAAACCCAAGCAATTGCACAGGCTGGATGGAACACAAGGAGCTTCTAAAGGCACATGTTTAACAAGTAGGAAACTACACAAAACGGTGATCTCGACAGAGTTCTACCTAGAACTTCCCAGGGCTTTGTGAAGCATCCAGCATTCCTGTTAGGACAGACAGACCGAAACACATTTCTTCACAGCATCCCTACAGGCAGGAGGGCAAAGAAAAAAAGCAAGAGTCACCTCAGTTGTGCTGTTTGATGAGACTCACCCCGTGCTGCCTGTCACTGACACTGAACACTGTAAAGATCAGCAGATTGACACATTCTTTTATTTGTGTTCTCCCACCAGAGAAGGTGCTCAGTTTCTCTTTCAAGTTTAACTACAAGTATTTCCTACACCATGGAAAAACTCCTAAAGCCATATATTACAATGCTCCTATAAACTAATCTTCTGCATGGTTAATAAAACGATGAAAATTAAGGGAGTGGGGAAACTCACCTTGCATATGGTATGAAGGAAATGCTGTACCTAAGAAGAAATATTTCAAAAGTTACTCTTCATGGCAGATTTGATTAGTCACAAACAATCCCTCTGATAACTCTGAACTGTGAGATTAGTCTGGAAGGCTGGCTGTGTGTTCATATCAGTTTGGGCACTACTTTGGTGACCTTGCACAGAGCCTCTGAAGTAGTGTGAGAGATCAAGAGCATCAGCTTCTCACTGATGCATTTTCTTGAATCGAGGAGAATGACAAAGTAAAAATTTTTCTTTTCTAGAACTCAGGCAAGGTCAAAATCCACTCAGCTACTGACGTTAGGTGCAATAGGAAGGGGAGCATGTGGGGAGGAAGTCACTTACCATGCCATGGCAAAGAACTGTAAGATGCAGAAAAGAAGGGCGAGTCCTGCCTTACGCCACTGAAGGAAGAGAGAAGGGGAGAGGGGGGAAGAAACACAGCAGAGGTAACAGTGTAAGCATCTTATTTTTAAAATATACTCCAGTTATATTAACTCCAGTCATGTATACATACAGGACTCAGGTACTCACCCAGAAAGCAGAACACAGTGTTAGTATGAGGCACAACTAGAAGAAAACAAACAATTTCTATTAAACACAGAAACAACTCCAGTTTTTACAGATGCTGTAACACCATAATGGTTCCTTCAGAGACAGAAAGGGATCACATAATTTTATAAATTTATCCAATCCTGCATAAGAGTTCCTCGTATTTAAAATGCTCTCACTATTACATTGCTGAAGTGAATTAAGGCAATTAGGAAATATAAGCCTGGCATCTCCAGAAAATAATTTTATAGCTGCAAAGGAACAAGAGAAAGTTGTTCCTGCAGTTCTTTTGCAACATCAGCAGGTCCCCACTTCATCCCACACACTTCTTGGTGTCAGAGGCACACACCACACCTCATCATTTTGCATGAGTAGGACTCGAGTTGTAACTGAAAAGTCTTCCAGCCTCTGCACGTGCCATATTTCCTCATGATGACATGGTTACCATGGGCTCGAAGTTGAGTCATTCCTTAATGTTTTCCAATTAAAGCTATGATACATATTCAAGAACCTTCAGCTATTGCTTAGTGGCTCTCCTGCTTATATGTATGTCATTCAAACCAGCACTTCTTTTTCCAGAGTCGCACTGTGTCTTTCTTTACTACAGTTAAATTCTTGGGGGGTTATTAGGGTATGTTGGATTATTTTCTCTTTTAACCCTCAGTCTTAACAGAAGCTTCCTATAAGTTCAATTTTTCATTTTCAATTTAAGACACAGCAGCTCATCTAGCTATGATAGATGCTGATAATTCATCTTCCTTCATCAACATCTAGCAGCCTTAAATACACATGAGATTATAATGTGCATTTTTCTGCTTGAGTGGGGAAAAAAAAGATATAGCACTGCATATTGAACAGTAACACATGCATTTCCAAAGAAATCATACGCTTCACCTCAACCACAATAACTGACATTAAACACAATTTTCCCCTTAGTTTTAAGGCGGTGATTTGTATGTTGGTCTAAATACTGCATCATACATCTAACAACGGGCTTTATTCTGGTGCACAACATTCCAGGCATTCTCCTGACCTCAGGCATCCTAAATGCACAGAAAACACACACACCACACAGTAGGCTTCTTGCTTGGATCTGCAGGCATGCACCGTTTCTCAAGCTCTGCAGCACCTCTAGGTATTTAAAGAGAAATTAGAAAGCGCTGATGCCAAGCAAACACTCCAAAGATACTCAGACTGAAAATGTGAGGATAGCCTCATGCAAGTTAAAACACCTTCCAGATTCTAGACTTGGCAAGAGAAAATGGGAAAGTTGCAAAGACAAAAAAAAACATGCACTTTTAAGTCTGAAACTTCGCAGCAACTTCCAGACATACACAGTAGAAGGCTTGCTACAGTTTCCAGCTGCTGAAAATAAAAATAATTCCAAGGGCTGACTTCAGCTGAGTGCTGAATTTGCAATTTCATTCTGTTATACGAGTTTAAAAACCTGAAGCTCTCAGCCAGCTGGGATGATTCCTGTATTTTTAATGCAAGGTGACCACAGCACAGAGTTCTCTCAGTTGCTTTGTTCGCAACAGAGGATTTTATCAAGGTAGAAATGCCTGCATGGCTCTTTAAAGCCAATCAGATAGAATATAAAAAGACAAAGTTATGAAAAATAAAATATCTAGCACCATCCATAGGACCCGTTTCCCATTTTTCATTCTTTAGGGAACATGTAAATATGATGTCGTGACCTCAAGCACCCTAAAAACAATGTGCATAGTTCCCACACACCAGCCACAGACCCTTAATGCTCATTTAGCATAACAAGATGCCTTCACCTCAGTAATTTTGTAACAGAGAGGTGGTTTGCTGGTGCTACACTTACCTTTCCACAATAGCAGATGTGCGGGGTGTTTGGTGCTTTAAGAAAAGAAAAAAAAAATAAACGAAAAAACCCCACAAACTCATCCTGAGACACAGTTAGATCAATGCACACGAAAGGATTTTAAAACAAACTGCTCCCAGCTTTGCACGAGTTAAAACCGGCTCCTCTGATACTCACTAGCATAACAACAGTAGCGATCAAACGGGTGGGCTCGAACATCCTTTTCAATTGTTTCATTGGGCCCATAAGAAAGAGAGTGCTGGGAAAAATAAACCAAGGAGGAACACAGAGGGGAGAAAGGCAAAAGTGAACCTAGGTAAGATTAAACTGCTGTCATGTAGGGCATCAATACACTATGGGATATACAATGAGACAAAATCCACTCCTGCTTTTCTTTGTGCAAAGTATTTATAATCTTATTCACCTTGTTCAGTTAAAGGCAACATAAGCAGAGCAGAACTACCAAGTCAGTAGCATAGGCTACCTGATCTTTCTTGAGAGATGCTCTTTTAACCTGCTTTTCAAAAATGCTTCTTAAATCTGTTTTTCAGGAACACCATCCACAGAGGCTCTGCATGGATTGCCAGGTGATCCAGGTCAATTGCTCTACATAAAGGGCCGTTTTCAGGCCTGGATCCATTCTCTGATCCCTTACCAGATCTGCAGCCCCCATTCAGGGCCCTGGTGATGGATACTGAATTATTGACACAAGGTGAAAGTTGTATCTAAAGTGATATTCCTATCTCATATATTATGTTATTCTGCCTCA
>VZUH01004664.1:4667-23693 GCA_013401175.1 Xiphorhynchus elegans
AATTAAGCAAGTGAAATATATTTATATTGAATAGTATTTAAACATTTCAGCTTTTTATTTCAAAATATCCAGTTTTAGCACAAAGAATTTGGAATTTAAAATTCTATCACAATATTGGTATTTTAATCTGGAAATTTTTCTGCTCAAACCTGTACCTTTATAGATTAGAAATCCCAAGTAAAAGAGAGATCACTTGTGTTTCTCATACATTTTCAAATCAGGCAATAGTCTGACACAGACATTTGTGTAACAACTCAAAATCAAGACATGAACGAACACAACTTCCATCTCTGTGACATCTCTATTCACTTCCATAAGAAGCTCCTAAATTCTGACCACTCTATTGCTATTTCAAACAAGTAAGCCTGCCTGAAACTCAATCCCTTGAAAGTTCATAGCTCAAGTCACAACTGCCCAGTGGAAAAGGCAACTTACATATCCCCACACGGTGGTGAAAACGGCGGCTCCCCCCAGGAGGACGAGGTTCCCGTATTTGTCGTGGAAGTTGGGCGCATGCTTGCGATGAGCTTGTCTGACTGCAGTGTGCTGCACACCACGAGCTGAGAGTGCCAGAGACAAGTACAGCAATCAGCTAAAACACACATTCAAACCATCACAGTCCTCGTCTCCCACCAACAGAGAGGGAAACATTAGCACTAAAAGGCTAAAAAAAGCTGAAAAGAAAATCAGTCTTTTGGACTTAGAACTCTGGAATGACTCCAAAGCACAGGATATGCATAAATCCTTTTTTTTTTTCCAGCTTTTTCAATTTCTCACTCGAAGGTATTAAGTCTAATCCCAGTAAAAAAAAAATAATCCTCTGAGTTACCTTTTTCATCGATGTGTTTTGTTTGTTCTTTCAGTGTGGAAGCACACTTTTAAATATTACCGTTTCTCTAAGAAAGCATTTTGTTTAGCACTTAACATTTTCAGATTTCCATAAATCAATATATATCTATGCTGTCAGTACAGGTACCAGTATCAGCCTTTTCAGGATGAAGCTCCCCATCAAATTATGAGGTTGAAAATTGCAGGTATAGGCAACACCTTCCTCATTCCTCCAGGATTTTTTAAAGGAGGGGAGGGAGGTGCAGAGGGAAGTGGAAATAACCGTGGGCATGACGTAAATAACAGAAAACAAAATATGGGAAGGGGTCTTCAGATGAGATACAATTTAATTGTACATATAAAGGCTACATTAAGGAGAAGACAACATGGAAGAATCAAACCAGCTACAAAACACAGATATGGTTTATGGTTGCATATAAAGCCTTTGATTAAGACAGTGACATGCATAAAGATATACTTTATAATCTCTTAGTTCCAGGTCAGTTGTCTGCATTTATGCAACCATGACTACAGAAAATGATGGCGATACCCACAATATTACAGCCTTCACATGCTCTGTGAGGCTGCACGAGGTTTTTTTAAACATAAAAAATCCTGAATATCTACCGAGACACATTTACTTTACGTGCAAGTAGGGACAGTGTGGAGGGGCAGTGATGAGAGGCAGAGTGAGGGGCAGTGAGAAGGGCAGTGATGAGGGGCAGTGATGAGGAGCAGTGTGAGGGACAGTGAGCAGCAGTGTGAGGGGCACTGTGAGGGACAGCGCTGAGGGACAGTGCTGAGGGGCAGTGTGAGGGGCAGAGCCGAGCCCCGAGGGACCCCCGAAGCCGCCCGTCCTTACCGGCGATGTTGAGCGCGGCCCTGGCCACGGGCAGCATGTCGGGGCTGCGGGTGCGGAGCGGGTCGCCTGCCCTTCCCGGCCGTGAAGAACAAAATGGCGGCGGCGGAAGGGGCGGTGCGGCGGGGCCTGTGGGTAACGCCGGCTCCTCCTCGCCGCGCCCGCAGCTCCGCGGCCCTCCCGGCCGCTCCTCCCGGTCCCTGCCGGCACCTCCCGGCCCCTTCGAGCCCCCGTGAGGCCCGGGAGGGCAGAGCGGGGCGAGCGCGGTGCGGGGAAGGGCTAAGAGCGTCCCGGAGCAGGGCTGCAGTCGCAGTGTCAGGATGGCCGAGTGGTCTAAGGCGCCAGACTCAAGGCGTTCCGCGCCTTCCCGCGGCGGGGTTGGGTGTTCTGGTCTCCGTATGGAGGCGTGGGTTCGAATCCCACTTCTGACACCACTTTTTGGGGGCCCCCGCCATGAGTTAAACCCGTGGGAGGGCCAGGGATTTTAGGGCAAATACAAATCAGATTTAATTTTCAGAGTGTGCTCGAATAGACAAATAAAACCCAAAGCGTGGGCAAATCCCACTCTCTGTGGCAATTCCATGTCAGAGCCAAAACCTCTGCACACCAGCTGAGGAATACCTCAATGTGTTTGCAATTTAGCCCAGACTGTGTACAATCTTAACAATATTTGTCACACACAACCCCGCAATATATGTATGTGTATTAAATCACGCCTTTGGGGAGCCACCAGCTAAGTTCCTTGAAGTTTGTTGGACATTTCTTTGATGATGAGGGGTCTGGAGAAGATTGAGAGGGAATGTCATTAACCCATACAAATATCTCCAAGGCAGGTGCCAGAGTCCCTTTTGGTCACGCCCTGTGGCAGGATGAGCAGCAATGGCCACAAACTAAAACACAAGGAGTTCCACCTCAAATGAGAAAAGATTTCTTTGCACTGGAGCAGCTGCCCCAGGGAGGGCACAGAGTCTCCTCTCTGGAGACATTCAAACCCACCTGGACAGTTCCTGTTGTTGCAAAATGTAAAATTTTCTTAAGAAGGATGTTCTTTGATGTTTGGTAGTTGTATACACATTCAAGCCTAATCAACAAGAAGGGAGATTTAATCTGTGAGACGGGGAATAGCCAACAAGCTCTAAGTGATGTCCAGGTGTTAGAAAAACAAGTTAGTTGTTGGTAGAACTGCATTGTTAAAGCTGGACATGCTTTGGTGAGCTCAGACCTAGGCAGAGGTTACCAAAGCTTGCGAAGAAGGACGCACCACTGATGGTGGGCACAACGAATACAGATTTTATGGGCCACGAGGACACCTGGCAGAACTCCTGAGATAAGGAAGAAACTCATAAACCCAACCGAGCACCTGAGTCAGCTCCGGGGGGACAAGGTGATTCGTGACCACCGACCCAAACAACCAGAGACTGAGCATTGCACTAATTAGCACGACAACGGAGAGAATCATTAACCAATAGAATATTATTGACTATGTAACTTGTGGCTGATGAACACTAATTCCTTTGTTTGCTGAAATGTATAAATAGTAAAAAAGTTTTGACAGCTGAGGTGCTTGATTTGTGGAATACCATCGGGACCCCAGGCTTGGCAACTCTAAAATAATTAATCAGTGTCTCCCTCGAGTGTGTCATTACTGGTTTGCTCACCGGGGGAGGGATGCGGTTTTTTGGCCACGACCGTGTCCCGTTCCACACCGCCCTGGCCAGGGGGCCGGACCGGCCGGTCTCCAGAGCCTCTCCCAGCCCAGGCGATCCGCGATCCGCGAGGGGGCCGAGCTCAGCGCCGGTGCCGGCCGGACATGTGTCCGGACATCTGTCCGTCTGTCCGTCCGTCCCTCCCTCTGTCCGTCCGTCCCCCTGCCTGCCTGTTTGTTTGTTTGTCTGTCTGTCCGTCCGTCCGTCCGTGCTTCCTTCCGTCCCTCTGTCCCGCCCCCTGTCCCTCAGGGCTGGCCCCGCCCCCTGTCCCTCAGGGCTGGCCCCGCCCCCTCAGCGCTCAACCAATGGCGCTGCTCCAGCTCGCTGCGCGCCCGCGGGCTCAGCCAATGGGCGCCGAGGGTCGGCCGTGGCGGCCAATGGCGGGGCGGCCATGGCAGCCAATGGCGGCCAACGGCGGGGCCGTGGCAGCCAATGGCAGGGCGGCCATGGCAGCCAATGGCGGTGCTGGCGGGCGGGGCGGGGCGTGTCGGCCATGGCGGCCATGGCGGCGCTGTGGGGCTCGGCGGTGTCCCTGCCGCTGCTGGCGCTGCTGGCCCTGCTGTGCTGCGGCGGGCCCGGGGCCGCGGGGCAGAGGCGCAAGGAGGTGAGAGGAGAGGAGCTGGGACGGCGCTGGGAGCGCCCCGGGGCTGAGCGCAGGGCCCGGCCCGGCCCGGCCCGGCCGCACGGCGGGTCCCGCCCTCAGGCTCGGCCGGCCCTGAGGGGAACCCGAGCGAGCGCGGCCAATTCGGGCCCTGTGCGAGGTCCGTGTTCTCCTGCCGGGGTTTGGGGCGGGCAGGAGCGGCGGCCTTTGGCTGTAAGCACTGCCACACAGGGCCCCGGGGGTTTGGAAGGATCCCGCTATGTCAGTGCTCATACTTGTGTCAGTTTTAGTTATGTATATCTATAGGTATACTTGTTGAAAGTCAAAGAGGAGTAGTTGTTAATATCATCACGGAGGGATTCTCGGGGCTGCACTTTGATGTTACTGCTTGGTCCCTTCCAACTGAGGATATTCTGTGATTATTTACCCCAAAGTATTTATCTGAAGGAGGGTGTTAATAAAGAGAAGTGCCTTATGATAAATGCAACGTTTGGGAGTTTGTCGACATAATAGCATGTATAATGTTAAAGAATTGGTTAGCTCTTTTTTAAGAAATACTTTATTGTTGAGCACTGCTGAGTTCTTCAGATATGTTCTGAATTATAATTTTTTTCCAGCAGTGCTGAGAAGAAGATGTTGAGCTCACTTCTGTAGAGCTTTATCTTTGATGCTGATTGCACTGCTACAGGTTGTGCAATCTGAGACAGTTTTGAGTAAATGCTGAGAGGGACGGGGTGCAGTTTGTACAGCTCAAAGTAATCTTGCTTTAGGAGCAGAAGGGAGCACTGTGAGCTGAGGGACTTCAGCAGGGGTCATGCTAAGTGCTTCAAGCTGTGTGCTTTTGTAGGTGGTTAAGGTAATTAATAATATTGAAATGACTTCCAGAAGCTTCTGTGTATGCCTTGGAGAGTCTTAATGAAGCATCCCATCATCTGGTTGGTGGTGTTCTGAAGGACAGTGCAAATATTTGGTACAGCCAATCTAAAACCCTTCAAGCTTGTACTGTGAGACTAGAAAACAGAAACAGCAGTGTTCTCCACCTTTCTTTTCAGATGGTGTTATCAGAAAAAGTGAACCAGCTGATGGAGTGGGCCAGTAAAAGATCTGTTATCCGAATGAATGGGGACAAATTTCGACGCCTTGTGAAGGCACCGCCCAGGAATTACTCGGTGATTGTGATGTTCACTGCCCTTCAGCCTCACAGACAGTGTGTTGTGTGCAAGTACGGCCTCCATTTAGTCCTGAATTACAACTTGAAAGTCATTGTGTGCTTGGGAGGAAATTAAATTTAAGAATAGGGTTGAACTTTCACATAGGTAGAAGGAATATAAATGACAAGTTATAGTAGGATTATCTTTGAAATGTAATGTGTGGGATTATATGTGTAATGTGTATGTGAGAAAACAACATAATCCTTTGTTTTGTCTCTCTCCTAAAATAATCCCTGCTTTGCAGAAACAGTAATTACACTGGTAACTTCAGGAGAAAGACAGGGTGAAAGCTCATCTTCCCTGGCACAAGCTGCTGAAGAAATGTTTGTGGAGTTACTGCTGGCCACACAGCCTGAAAGTTACTCTTAATTAAAATGCTGCTTGGCACTTATTTATAGTTATAATCTCCTGGATCCTTAACCCTACTATGGCTTTCCTGTATTAATCCAGAGGTGGCAAAAGTCTGTGAGGATGATTTTTATACCTGGTCAGTTGAAGTTACTGGTTTGCCATGCTCTGACATGGAAGGGAGGGCACACCTGGCCATGTTTTGGTGCTCTGTGGGAAGCAGCTGGCTTCCATTTCACTTTTGAATTAGAAGTTACCTCTGCTTGTGTTCACTGATTCCACAAATCTTACCCTTGCATTTTAAAAAGCAGCAGTGCCAAATGCTTCACCTGAATGTAGTTGAGTGCTTGGGCTTGAACTTTTTCTGTAACACTTAAACTAAAGCTTTCCTTTTCACGGTAGGAAATGAATGTGGGAGGTGTGGGATGCACCTGTTAATGGTGTGGGTGTCTCAGCTGCTTTATAACTTGTGCTCTGGACAAACCCATGATACAGCATCTCACTTGGTGTGTTTTCCAGGCAAGCTGATGAGGAATACCAGATTCTGGCAAACTCCTGGAGATACTCCAGCGCATTTACCAACAAGATTTTCTTTGCTATGGTAGATTTTGATGAAGGCTCAGATGTGTTTCAGATGGTAATGTTTTTCTTTTCTAACATTCCTGTTAATTTGGGTTTTGGGCAGGAGGGTCAAGATGTACACAAAATTTAGTGTTACATTGATTAAAGAAATGAAAATGTAGAAGCTGCCACTCCTGAAAGAAATGAGGAGAGTAGAGGACTGGAGCATGGAATTGCAGGAATATTAGCAGAGCTGACAGATCTGCAATAGGCACAAGGAGTGAATTGGTTTCTCTGACTACTTTTTTCCCTGATTTTGTCTCCTGTAGTAACTTACAGTGTAATTCTTAATGGCATTCTCCTGTTGTGCATGAAGAGACAGGATATAAAGCACTGATGTCATTAAGAACAGCTATTGCAATTTTCAGATTAGCAGAGAATGATAGATTAGCCTTTTGGTTTAACTCATTTCTTTCCAAGTAGCTAGTCATTTTTATTAAAGGTATGAGAACATTCTGTGTACACTTGCAGTTGTAGGTCACATTAATAGTTCATTATAGTCTTGCAGGTGTTAACTTTTTCATTTTAAGACATACTAATGTCTATTTGAAAGCTACAATTTAGGCAATGGTATTTTATTAAATGGAAGCTTTCGGACTGGAGGGCTAAAGAGGGATGTATTTTTATTACTCCTGTCAATTTTTTCCTTAGTGATGTATTAAACATGCATTCTTCAAGGTGTGGTCTTTATAGACTTGTAGAATCATGTATTGCTATTTTGCAAATTTCTTTATTGTAAGTAGAATTTAGAGAAGACACAAGTTCTAAAAACTATGTATGAGAAGGGAAACTCAAGTTGTGTGCTGTCTTTACCCTTTTTTTAAAAAAAGTAATTGTGGCTGAAATTGAAGAGCCCTTTTCCTGATTGCATAAGTGCCAATGTAGCAAGGTAGCTGTAGAACAGAATTCTTTTCCTGATAGACCTTTCCATGGTGTTCTCTTCCCTGTGAACTCTCTCAATGCAGCTGAACATGAACTCTGCCCCCACCTTCATCACCTTCCCCGCCAAGGGGAAGCCCAAGCGCGGGGACACGTACGAGCTGCAGGTGCGCGGCTTTGCGGCGGAGCAGCTGGCCCGCTGGGTGGCCGACAGGACAGACGTCCACGTGAGTACCCACGGCCTGGCCTGTCCCACCCCACCACTGCCCTGCAGCCCTGCCCCTCCTTCTTTCTCTCTTTTGTTCCCGTGGGAGAAAACCAGTCTGTTAACAACGTGAGGGTGTGCAAAACTGAAGTTCCAGTAATGGGGGAGGAAGCATTGCTTGCTTCCCTAGTCACACTGATCATATAAAATATTTGTGTGCATGATACTTTTCCCACTCCACTGTGTTGTGAAGCTTGTTGGCAGCAGTGCAGCCCTAATGTCTGATCCTCCTGAGAGGAAATAACTGCAGTGCCCTGTGTGCAGATCCGTGTGATCAGGCCCCCCAACTACGCCGGGCCGCTGATGCTGGGCTTGCTGCTGGCTGTCATCGGAGGCCTCGTGTATCTGCGTGGCAGCAACCTGGATTTCCTCTACAACAAAACTGGCTGGGCGTTTGCTGCTCTGGTGAGTAGTGACAGCTCCTGGCTGGCTCTTGGCATCAGCTTGTAGCAACTCAAGTCTTTAAAAGCTTCTGTATTTAAAGATGCTTAAGCTGAGTAGAGGAAAGTGAGGTGCAGTTCATTTTACTTTTTGGTAGACTGATAATGTGACTTGATCTTGGCCCTTTCAGCTCAGTGAATGCTTGATTAGATGCCTTTTTTACAAATAAGAGGTAGGATCATGTCTAGCCTAAAGTTGTATTCCAAACCAGTATGTTTTGGTATGAAATGAAAAAATATCAAGTTAAATTTAGAAAAAAAATCCTTAGGAAATAGTGTTTTTTCTTTCCTTTACAGTGTTTTGTGTTAGCAATGACATCAGGCCAGATGTGGAACCACATTAGAGGTCCCCCCTATGCTCATAAGAACCCCCACACAGGACAAGTGGTAAGTCATGGCTTCATTTTCTTTACTGCATTTCTGTTCTATTTCTGCTGACTAAGGTTGATACTTAGAGACAAATCAGTGTGAAGTCTCCTTTTGGCTTCTCTCTTTGTGGGTGAGTGAGGCTCAGCTCTCCTGCAGTGAGCAAGGCAGATCAACATATGTCTTGCACATATGTTGCATCTCCTGTGAGGAAGGGATGTGAGAGTTTCTAAATTGCTAACAGCAAAATAAATATATTTATGTTGAGTCTTATAAAGAGTCCTATTGCTGAGCCTGGCAATTTCATCTTCAGCCTGGTCATGTTAACTCAGACGTTCACTGAATGACTTCCATATAAAAACATCTTTCTTCAGGATTCTTGAGGTCAGTTAATATCTAGTGACCTCAGATATGTGAAATCTCTTTCTTGGGAAAAATTGGTTTTCACATAATTTGAAATACACTGCTCTGTTCGTGGTACAGAATGAGATGCACTGTAAAAGCAGGCAGAATGTTTTGAGAGCATTGCATCTCCTCAGGTGCTTGCATGTCACATACTGGCTTTTCTGATGCTTTTACTCAGGGAATTAATTGGGTAAAATGTCCTTTCATGCCTGGTTAGATGGTTAGGCCCTCTGTGGAAAGTGGAACTGCTCATCAAACTCTTTTTTTTCCTACTTAGATACAACATCATGAACACAGCAATGTAGATCTTCCCATGAGGGCTTCAAACCCAGTATACTTTCACAAATTTCAATTTTTCTGTTAACCCAGTTGGTTAGTAAACTATTAATATAAATAAAACCGAGCCAAGCTACTCCATGGAAGTTCTTACATTTCAAGTATTTTCTTGAAAACTCTTCCTTTTGTTTCTTCTGTTAACATCATTCCTCATCTTTCTTGAGGCTGAAGAATGAAGCTTCAGTGGTATTGGCAGTGATGTTTCTTCTCTTGCTATGCCTTGAAAAAGATTTCCAAGGCTTGGTTGTGGAGCCAAGTGAGTTGGGTTCACGTGCAGCCTGAAGGGAGCGCTCCTCAGCTCAGTGGCAGTGTGTGTCACCAAAGGATCTGAGTCAGGGAATGCACCAGGTTTGGGCACAGCAGGTGCAGGAGGGTCTGACCGTGGTATTTGCCCAGCTGAACTGAGGATCTGGACTATGGGGGCTGGAGCTGCCCTTGCACATAAGCTGAGTGGTACTTCAGGCTGACTGTGCATGTTAACAGAAGGAAGATTTGTGGTGCTGACACAACTGCCCCCCACATCAGTGGTCAGCAGGTAAAATTGGTCGTGTCCCAAGGTGTGTTCTGTCTCCTGTAAGAAACAGAGAAATTCCAGGCTCTGTAGCTGTTACTAATCCTGTCAGAGTTGACTCCAGTCTTTTATAAATTCAATTTCTGTGTCTCTTGCAGAGCTATATCCATGGAAGCAGCCAAGCCCAGTTTGTGGCAGAAACACACATTGTCCTGCTGTTCAGTATCCTTCCTGTGAGAAGCACGTGGTGATTGTTGGGTCAGCTTATGCTGCTGCCTCTTTTATGGTCCTTTATCCTCGCTGTAACTGTCACCCAGTGCTGATACAGGAGCTTGGAGAGCCTTTCTGCAGTGACAACTGTGCCTTTCCTGTGCCTGTGATCTTTCAGTTGAACAGAAAATGTTTACAGCTTTCTCACCACTTCTTGCTTCATTATCCAACTGAATGCAGCATTAAAGATGTGGATCTTCATGGGATGAGAAGGTTCTTCAGGACAGCCCCTGTTCCCCTGAGCATGTCTCTTTTTTCCAATCTCAATTCTTGCTTTGGTGTTGAGTTCATTCCTCTGTTACTGAGCTTTCTTCTTTTATTTCTTTGCTTATCTTCTTTACACTGGTTCATGCAAACAGCTCAGGATTTTGCCATGCCAGTATTGTACTGTCAGGAAAGACAAGTGAAAGACTGCAGATTGAGAGCTTTTACCTTTCTCATTTGTACAAAAAACCCCTTCTATGGAGTCATAAGAATACTCCAAAATTCAGTGTCATTCTCTACATGTTTTTGATCCATTGTCTCTAACTTTAGTCATCTCTGGGTAAAGCTTTTCTTCCTTGTCTCATCACCTGTGTCAGCCTGTGTGGTTTTTTATCTTTTATTCAGCGTTTTTTGTTGCATTTTTTTAAACAGGCATTTGGAGGGGAACTTCTGATCTTTATTTATTGCTGTACTTCAGATTCACTGGGTCAAATTCAATGTAGAAACTTTTTGTTGATGTTAATTTGTTATTGCTCTCCATCACATTATGGACCCAGTCTACCAGTTGCTGGAGGCATTTCAAATGGTGCAATGTAGTGAGGTTTCTGTGGGTTAAAGTCACTTTTCTCCTGTGCTGAAAGTGGGCTGCATCTGAAATGGAAATATTTCTTGCTAGTCCTGTTGCAGTCAATGGTAAGTATCGAGGAGGAGACTTGTGACTGAGCAGCTGCAGTGAAATGGAATGGAATCCTTGGGAATTCTGTCTTTTGGTCACCAGATTCACTATTTTGCTTTGCTAGGATTCATTCTTTGCAAATGTCAGGCTTTTTGTGTTGTCTGTGCTTCCTCAATTTTACAAGCTTTAATTTTTTTTATTTGAAGAATTGGGAAAGAAATCTTGCTTCTTGAAAGATAACCTGTTAGATTAATACTGTATGTGTTTTATTTGTTCTGTTAGCTGAGTAAAATGCAGAGGCTGAATTCCTTTGGGGATTTTTCAGTTGAGTAGGAGTGGACTGAGCTCTCTGTGAAGGAATGCTGCTTCATTACAAGCTGAGATAATAAAGGCTTGTTTTTCATTTTTTTGCCTCAAGACCTTCTAGTTTAAAATATAAACTTTGCATCTATCTTTTCTTAAAAGTTGACATTATGAATACTTCTCCATTGCTGTTTTTTTTCTTTTCCCCCCTAGTTACTGGTTTGGCTGGGAAGTCTTTGATTTTTCCAGTGAGTTTTAATGTTCCAGGTATGGTGTGGGAGATTAGGGATGACTGTATTCTTCGGAGTCTACAGAACTTGGTTGATTTATCCTTAACCAGTGTTTGTAGATGGTGGTGTTACTTTAGGAATGGTCCTTCTCCACGAAGCTGCTACTTCTGACATGGATGTGGGGAAAAGAAAAAGTAAGTCCTGATACTTTTCTCTAAGGGAATGAGGGAAGGCTTATTCAGTAAAGGGGTTTGATGTGCTGGTTGGCAGAAGTGCTTTTGCATGGTGGGGTTTTCTACAGTTTTCACCCCAAGCCAGAGAGAATCCTTTGCATTTTCAATAGTATTTGGAGTTGCTTAGGAAATTGCAAGGTCAACTCAAAGCCCATTTGCTAAATGGAGAGATGTAAAGGTGCTTTTTGCTAGTAAGGGAGTCAAGGGACTTTTTTCTTAAAGCAATTGTATAAAATTGATTTACAGAAGGAATTTGAAAGAAAATTGATGTTAATTTAGTTGAGTCACTGAGAAGAACTAGAGATCTCATCTGGCTAGGTCTCTAAATGCTCCAGGAGGCTTTTTCCCTGGTGTTTCTGGGGATAGGTGACCAGAGTCTCCCTGTGCATCTCTTGCAGTCATGTGTGTGGCTGGGATTGGCTTGGTGGTGCTGTTCTTCAGCTGGTTGCTGTCTGTCTTCAGATCCAAATACCACGGCTACCCCTACAGGTGGGTCACTGCTCTCCTGGGGCACCCCCTGTCATACACTGCAGCACCCTCTGGGCTCTGACTTGGGAGGGAATGCTGCTAAAATGCTCCACTTGCTTCTCAAGGAGTAACAATACTATCTGAAATAATCACCAGAAATAACAGTATTTGGAGAATAGTGGGATTTGTCCAGTTTGGCCAAAGGAAAGATGGTGGAACGCCTTTTCATGCCATTGCATATTATAAAGTATTTCTCTTTTCATAATGATATCTCAGCCAGTTTATACTGAAAACAAGTGTCTTTTTTTCACCCTACTTTTCGCTTCTCCATATTTGTACAACTTGATTATTAATCCTTACAAGGAGGTTTTCTGATGCTTTAAAACTTCCTACATTTTGGGATTGCTTCTGTAAAGAGTCTAATACTATTAATTGACTGCTTTATATGTGGTCAGTATAGATACCTTAAGTGTGTTTACTGGCTTTTATGCATTTTGAAGGAATAAATGCATGCTGAGGGATCAGCTTCTAACCATTTAACCTACTGCAAGGAGTTTTAATTTGTCTGGAAGGCTAATCCCATAGGTACATATTACCTGCTTTCTATAAGAAATCATTCTTTTTAAAAAATATCTAAATAATAAAACTTGCTATTTCATGCAGATGTTTCTCAAGACCAGAAAAGAGCTGAACTTACTGCCTGGGCAGTAACTGCTCATCTTTTATTCTGGTCTATGCAGTGGTTTTATGTGTTCCTGCTCACTGTTGTAGGGAAGATGTAAAGATAAATAATATAAAAAATGCACTTTTTTAGCAATTTCATGCTGTTTTTGCTGTAGTTGCATCAGGCCCTGTTTCTCCTTCTGATTTTCTCTGCCTACGTGAAAGCTAAGTGGAACATTGCACATCCTTTTTTCTTACCTAATTAATAACTGTTTTTTATTTGGTTCTTGCAGTTTCCTAATGAGTTAAAGGATTCCAGAGTGTGTAAGATCAGAAGGTGGTGGCTCTGAGTTGGGTGTAATGGAATGAAGAGCTCAGTGTGTGGTTCGTGCTACCTCTGCTTACCCTGAACGAGCTGGTGAAACACTGAACCAAAGACCACGTGTAGTGCCTTAAAGAAAACAAGCAAGTTGCTCTGAAGGACACAGAGTACTAAGATGCAATCTCTCTCATAAGCTTTACATCTTCTTAAGCAGCTCTACTTCTAGTGAAATTCAGAATTTAATCTTAAAACTACGTTTCCATAGACTAACTAGAAACAATACTTTAAATCCACTTGGATAATCTGTTTCTTTTTCCCTTGGATATTTCTCGCTTTATTCCCTGTTTGTGCATAGCAGGCAACAGCAGCTTCTCTGTCGTGCCTTTTCATGGGTGAGGCAGCACCCTCATGTACCTGGCAGTCTTTCCTTCAGTCTGTGTGCAGCCCTGGGAGCACACTGCAGCTTCCAGTGTGGAGTGTGTGTGTCCTAGAGCTGTATCTCATTTTGGAGAGGAGTTCTTGACCGCTGTATGATGCAAGAGGTTGTCCCACAGATGAAAGGGGAATTTTCAACAGGTAGAACTGAGTTCATAGTTCAGTTATTCATTAAAAACTTTTTTGCCAAATGCTGAAACTGCAACGTTTAAGTTGTAAACTGAGTCTCAGCTGAGAAAAGTGTTCTTATGTTGACAAACACACATTCAAAAATATAAACTGAAACTACAAAGGTAACTAGCTATGTGTGGCGTGAATTAAAACTTGCTACCTGGCTTTCAAGTTACTGCTCAGAGCCCTGACAAACCAACAGATACCAGATTTCTGGCCACTATGTAAGTTCTTGCATTTTCCACTTCCTTTCTCCCAAGTTTTTATCCTTGTGGAGGACATGGGAGCATAAATACAGCATAAATGTGGTACAGATTTGTTAGCCTTACAATTGAATGTGTGCTTTTTGCTCTTTCTTTTTGTTCTCTCACCTCACAAAGATACTTTGCCTTAAGAACTCCTTAATGGAAGCCTTTGTGCCTCAGCCCAAACTGTTGTGCAGTTCAGCACGTGCACTGTGGGCAATCTTTGCTGCCTGATTCAGTAATACTTCCTTCTCTAGGCTGTGGTGGCCTTGGAGGTTGCTAGAAAATATGATGAGACTTTTGTCTCCTGCTTCTGCCTCTCCCCTCTCTTAAGGGGTTCCAGAATTTGGATGCTTTAGATTGAATCTCAGAGAGGACTTTTATCATTCCAAGTAGAATGTTATTCTGATGCAGTTTTGCTAAATTAACACACATCTCAAGTGCCTTAACTCCACTAATTTAGTTGTTGTTTCAGCTTGTTGAGATGCGTTTTTCTGTGCCATATGGAATGATAAGCCTTAGTGGAATGGATAAATGTTGTGCCTGGCTGGATTTTGGACAAGTTTCAATAAAATTTTTTAGTCTTAATCCATGCTCCTGTGTCTTTTGAACTTTAACATAGAACAAAACAAGCCAACCTCTTCCACTATTGCTTCAATGTGGTAATAATAGGTTATATAGAGTAAATAACCAGGGGATGGCTGAGTAGCAAATTTGTGAGTGGCATGTGTGTGTTTGTGTGGAAATGACAGCCCAGGGTCCCAACACCAGAGCCTGCTAATGGCATACAGATTGTATGGTTGTGACTTGCCTTTGACAGCTGTCCTGTGGTGAAAATCTTGGCTTCCTGGAGTCCTAGACAGATCAGCTAACTGTTCCTGGAGGTGGAACCTTGTCAGCACTGTGGATTCACCTGGAACAACCTGGCACTGCTGTGCCTGGGGCTTATTCTTCTGCCCTGTTGGTAAAATGCTCCCAATCAACTGTTAGCTTGGTGGTGATGCAGTCATGAGCAGGACAGGTGAAAGTGGCTTGCAGTCTCTTTCTAAGGAAGGAATGGTTTTTCTAAAACTTCCAGAATTGTTTCTAATTCTTCTGATGGGGTGCATAATTTATTCAGTCCCTCTAAAACCATCTTGTCATACACTGACTAAGGTTAAACAGTTCCACATCATGCAGAGGGTGGGTGGTCATGTTGGCCTTCCACTTCAGGTGGTCAACAGGTTTGGATTTTCCTCTTTTTCCATGCTGACAGATGAAAATAATGCTTCATTTTTCCAACAGCTTTCCTGCTCTCCAGGCTGAAACTGAAGTGTGGAGGAGGGAACAAGTGTAGTGCAGCAGCAGATCGGAGTGTGGGACCAGTAGCAGGTTTAGAGAGGAGGAATTCTGGAGAGATGTGACTTGTGCAGCAGTTGAGAGGTAATGGGCAGCTCTAAGTGGTGCTCAGAGTGACTGTTTGGGACATAGTGCAGCCCACTGTCTAGTTGGTGTAACACAGTCTGGGCCAGCAGAGCAAAGGGGGGTGAGGCAGTGCATTTGAGATCTGATGTGGGGAAACTGGGCATTGCTGAGACCATCTCCTCTGGAAGGTGAGCCATGAAACAGCTCAGAAGTGCCCTAAAAGCTCACCTTGAGAGAGAACACTTACAGTAATGGGAGGATAATGGTGTATTCTGTAGCTGAGAATGGGCTGTGTGGTTTTGTTAATGTGGTGAGCCTCAAGAGATGGCTACTTTGTTTTGCTTTTGAGAGGGAGCTGTGGTGTATTTAAAGGGTATTTCTGAATAATAGCTAGAAATAATTCAGGGAGTTCTCTGATCTAAGTGCAAGGCAAGATAGTAAATTTAATTGGATTAATCTGGATAATGGTTTGCATTAAGTACAATTTTCTGGAAGTTCCGTGTCTTCAAACCGTTTCAGTGTTCAGCAAGAACATGCTGCATCATGAGCCCTGGCACAGGTTGGGCAGAGAAGCTGTGGCTGCCCCAGCCCTGGAAGTGTCCAAGGCCAGGCTGGGTGGGGCTTGGAGCAGCCTGGGATAGCAGGAGGTGTCCCTGTCTGTGGGAAGGGGTTGGAACAAAATGGTTTTTAAGGTCCCTTCCGACCCAAACCATTCCATGATGGTGGTGCCTTGTAGTCATTCCTGCACTGAGGCCTTTAACATGCTCCATGAGCAGGAGTTCTTCGGGGCAGAACTGCTCAGTCCTCCAGCAAGGTGGAAGATGTTCTCAGCTCTGCATCTCTGTGTCCTTGGTGCTCATGCACACTGAAAAGGTTCAGTTCTCAACTACAGACCTCTACTCAACTGACTCCATGCTGTCACTTGGAACTTTGCTAAGGGGAATGGAGTAACAGCAAAGCAAAGGGCAAACCCAGGCCCCTGAGAGAGCATCAGGGGTTTCAGTTTGGGCATTCTTTCTGTCTGAGCAATAGAGAATGAGTTTCATTGCACATAACCTGTTCCATTTCACAGCTCGGATCTTGTCCATTTCTACAGAATTAATTTAGGCATAGTGTTTTATTGGTCTGGATTAATTGTGCTGCTTTTATCAGAGAGAATATGAAAGAGATGTATATGTAGTTTGTATTTCTAGGTCAGAAGCACCTCGAAGTTATTAAGTTTTTATCAAGTGATTAAAATATTCTCTTGTCGTTTGATAACTATACCTGCCTTTTTGCCATCTTCCTTGAAAGTAGGCTAATATGTACTTAAAACTAATTACTATCATTGAGAAATAATCCGTGGGATGAGACTTTACAGTGGCCCTTGGTTTGTCCTGCAGGCTGAGCTGTGAATCCCCCTTGTCCTGGGTGTGCAGGATGAGGCAGCAGTGTGGGAGTGCTGGGTGGGCTTTGGTGGGTGGGCAAAACCTTTCCCTAGGGATGCCCTTGGTGTCTGTCACACAGACTCCAGTGTGCTCCTGCAATCTGGTTTGTGACAGCCTCGTGATAATGTCAGGCTTTTGGAGTAATTGCTGGGAGATGGAAACACTTCCATTTTGACTTGATCTCAACCTTTTCTCACAGTAGGATCCCTTTTTTCATGGGTGGCTTCAGATGCTGGTTATGAATTGGAGGCAATTAAGTTTGGCTCTAAAACACCTTTCAAATACCTTCTTCCAATTCCTGAGGAAATAGTAAAAGAATAAAATATTAGAGTAATAGTCATAAATCTGTGTTGTTATTCTAAATGAGTCAGATATTTGTCAGCATTATGGACTAACTCCCTTGAGGAGGAAAATGCATGTTTTGTGTTCTTATTTGAATCACACAGTTGGAATCCTAATGCAGAGCTAAGACCAGGTAATGCTTCCAGGTGCCTTCATCTGACTGGTGGCAAAAACGGAAGGGCTTTTTGCAATTTTTGGTGGAATTTGGAGCAGTCAGTTAACAGGGATTTATTTTTTCCTTCTGAAACAGAGAGAATGCAGACAACATTCAGTCTTCTCCAAGCATTGGCCATGAGATAAGGCTTGGTAACAAAGCTGCAGTTAAACCTCTACTATTACTAAATTCAGCATTACAGGATGCAGCTCTTGGGTAAAATGTTACTTTCTAAAGCAAATGGTGTTTAAACCCACTTGTAGAATTTCCTTGGGATATGTGAGCTTGTTTATGATGAGCTGCTATTGATTCTGATACCATTCTGATCCCCTCCGCAAATGAAATGGGTATTTAAGGGTGACTTGCCTGGATATTTTCTTATGTTTCATACATTGCTTTATGAACACAGGTGAATTGGTACCTTTTATTTTTGCTTTAGTTTCTGTAGAAAAACTAATTTTCAAAACTGCTTTTCTTTATAATGGAATAATACTTGTCACCTTTTTCAGATTCTGTGTGATACTGGACGTGGCCCTGGTGGTTGGTTCTGTTTCAGTCCTGTGAGGAGGTGGAAGTTCCCACAAAACCTCAGCCAGGGGCATTTGGTCTCCTGTGACTCCTTTCCCTTGGAATAGGGCTGCATTCCAGTCCCCCTCCTTTCACACCACATCTGACAGGAGGGCAAAAGCTGCTGGTGCCAGCAGGGAAAGTGGCCTTGGCATACTTAGGTAAAGCTGCCAGTGATGTGTTTCCTTACCTGTTCAGAGAAAAGCATGGCCAAGCTGGGCTGGAGCTGCAGTGAGTGGGGCTGCTTGGGGCTGCTTGGTGTCCTTCATATTTCCCTTCTTCCCTTCCTGCCTCTGGGCTTGGGAAACTTTCCTCCCAAACTTCTGGGCTTGTGTCCTGGTGAGCTGTGAGTGCAGTGGTTGACTGATCCCCCAGGGGAGCTGGGGGTCACTCTGGTGCTCCCCGTGGGAGCTGGGGGTCACTCTGGTGCTCCCCACAGGTGTAGGAGGGTGATTTTGGTGATCTCTGCAGGAATGAAGGGCTGTTCAGGTGATCCCTGAGGAGGAGGAGGGTTGCTCTGGTGATCCCTGCAGGTGCTGATCCTTCTGGGATCCCCAAAGAGTCTGAGCGTTGTTCATATTAGAAATAGAGTTGGGGTTTTGCTGAAGCCAAAGGAATTGCATGGGGAAAGAGAAGGAGGAAGAGGGGACAGTTGAGCAAACCCCTGCTGCAGAGTCCTGTGGGGTTTAGTTCCCTTGGTTTGGTGTAGGTCTGCCCTGGTAGCTAAGGAAGGATTCCACACCATTGCTGTACGTAATGAGGGGTGTATGAGATGAGGAGGGAGGTTTGCCCCCTCTCTCCCTTCCCTGTGCTCAGAGGACAGCAGGTCTGTGTTGACCCATCTCATATCTGTATGAGCTGAGGTGTCTCTGGGAGCTGCTGTCCCAGCCATGAGGAGGTTGGAGAGTTCTGCTGTTCCCTTGAGGGGAGGTTGCTGACAATTTATTGTGTTAGTTACGTCACTGAGCTTTTCCCTGAGTTTTTGAGTGTGTGTGTATCTGTTTTGTTTTGGTTTTACCCATTTTTGTCCCCCTTCCATTTCCCTGTCCCTCATTTTCCTTTTTGGGGTTGTACTCATTTTTGTCCCTTTTTCCTTTCCCTTTTCCCCTTTTCCCTTTTGGGGTTGTTTGGGATTCCTGTCCTGTATATTCATAGTGTTTCATTGTATATAAGTGTAATATATATATATATTTTTGCTATCCTTTTCTTTGGGTACTCTTTTGGGATGGAGGGGTGTGTGTCCAGCTGCTGTGTTTGGCAGCTCTGCAGCCCCAACCTCCCCAGTTTTGGGTTGTTTGGGATTCTTGTTCCGTATATTCACAGTGTTTAATTGTATATAACTAATATATATATTTATGTTTACTCTCCTTTCCTTTGGGTACATGTTTGGGATGGAGGGGTGTGTTTGGCAGCTCTGCAGTCCCCAGGGCAGGGTCCCCCCGCTGTCCCCCCCCCCGCCATGGCTGCGCCCCCTGCGGGCCGGACCCGCCACTGCACCTTCCCGCCAAATGACGTCACGGGCCCCGCGGCGTGACG
>VZUH01004664.1:24093-72773 GCA_013401175.1 Xiphorhynchus elegans
TCCCGCTGTAGATGTTGCTGGTTCGGGTGTCCGACCCAGCTGCAGCTTAGTGGGGCTGGGCCGGGGGGGAGCGGGCGGCGGGGCCGGGCCGGGCCCGGGTGGCGCCATGTTCAATAAACTGTCTTTGTGTGGTTTCGGTTCGGCCGCGTGGCGGGCCCGGCCCCGCAGCAGCAGCACCCCCGGCACCACACGTGCGCCCGCAGGCCCCGGAGGGATGCTCGCACTTACCAACAGCATCTACAGCGGGACAAAGTCGTCCAAGCAAAACTAAACTTTTTATTTTACAAAGTCAGCTGAATTGCTGTGTCCCTCTGGCGAGTGAGTAACAGAGGGTTTTATACCCTATCCTGGCTGGGGGTTCCTGTTCCATTCCTATTGACCAGTACCAGGACGCTCCCAGCCTGGCCCCATCCTCCTACCTGCCCGAGACTCCCAGCCCTCCAAAAAGGCACTAAAACAGGTTAAAACCACCCCAAGTCCCGACTGCCAAAAGCTCAACTGTCCCCTCCTCTTCCTTCTTCTCTTTGCCCATGCAATTCCTCTGGCTTCAGCAAAACCCCAACTCTATTTCTAACAGACTCGTGCAAATGCTGTACCGACCTTCGACATCAGAGTGTCATGGGAGGGAAGCATCACTATCTTAGTGCTGAGCCGTGGGTGAAGTGTTCTCCTGTGGTCATATTTGTGTATCTTTACCTCCCACCTTTACGCTTATTTTGAGTCACTCAGAACTACTTTGTCATTTTAGCCAGAAGTTAAAGGAGTAGTGGGTTTTCTCCTCTTGAGTATTGCTTAGTTTTAGAGCCTTAGCCCTTCCGAGGCAGATTCTAGAAGATTATCCTTGTTGATTGTTGGAAATAGAGTTGGGGTTTTGCTGAAGCCAGAGGAATTGCACGGGAAAAGAGGAGAAAGGGAGAAGAGGACAGTTGAGTTTTTGGCAGTCGGGACTTGGGGTGGTTTTAACCTGTTTCAGTGCCTTTTTGGAGGGTTTGGTCTCGGGCAGGTAGGAGGATGGGGCCAGGCTGGGAGTGTCCTGGTACTGGTCAATAGGAACAGAACAAGAACCCCCAGCCAGGACAGGATGTAAAACCCTCTGTTACTCACTGGCCTGTGTCTGTCTCCTAGGCCAGAGGGACACAGCAGTTCAGCTGACTTTGTTAAATAAAACGTTTAGTTTTACCTCTATGACTTTGTCCCCTTGTAAATGTTACTGGTAAGTGTGAGCATTTCTCACACTGATGTTGATCACGTGCTGATGTAGGTCATGAGTATTGCAAAGGCACACTATTTGGTGCATGACTTCCCAGCTGTTTCTTGTGCATGTGTTACTCTGTAAGGCAGGGCCCATCTTCTATCTCCTTCTCACCCCACTTTCTCCCCTCTGTGTTCCTAAAGGACTTTGACAGCTTAAACAACCTTTTTGCTGGATTGATTGTTTTGTGTGTAAACTGAAATATGAATTAAGGGGCTTTAGCTTTTTTCTTCTCGAGTCCTCAAAAAACAAGGGTAGAGTGATTTTTGTATAACAAAATGGTCTGGGTTACTAATACTCATGTACTCATTTACAGTCATCATTATATATTCTGAAAAGTGCTCTTCCATTTGGACCACTTTGCTTTTTATTTTATTGTGGTGACTGTATTTTGTTCCCTGTCCTCCCGTAGTCTACTTTGTCTTTTTTTGAACCACTTGTTCCTGGTCTGCAGGATGAAGGGTTTGTCCTTCACCTTTCCATATCTTTCTGTTGTCATAAGTGCAGTGATTGCCCTTTCTGCCAAGGGGCTGCTTTCTTTGGTTCTTCAGAGGAAGAGGATACAGAAGTCACACATCTTCCATGCAGTTTTTAGGTTACCTGTAGACAGGATTGGATTATTTCAGGTTATTCGTAATCTTGAAGATCAGAAAGCATGGACAGAACAGATCTGAAATTGTGTGTAATCTTTGTGTGGGATCTGCCCACTGATTAAGACACCCTGTGACAAACTGCTTTAAAATGGAATTTTTGGTGTCCCAAACTTTCCTTCTATTCATGACCTCAGTTCTCTTTCAGTCTAAATGTTTGTTATTAGTGCCATCCCTTACAGAGCTCCTCCTGAGCAGTTTGTCTGTGTTTTACCAGAACAGCTCCATGACAGGAGCTGGGCATGGCACTGCAGGGTCCCAGGATTTTGAGGTTATGATGAACACATTACATATGCTTTTCCTTGTTTCTCTCCATTCAAAATTGGAGGTGGAGAGAATGAGATGAACAACATGCTGTCTGTCTTTTGTTCCCATTTCTGCCCCGTCCTGTTGGCTGTCAGCTGCCTGCATTTCTGTCACCCCACTGCATCCCCTGCTCTCTGCACTTTTGCTTCTGCCCACAAATAAAGTACCAGGGGATTGTTGTGAAAATTCTTTGGAAGGTGTGCAGAAATTACATTTGGGTGGGAAAATCTGTCCTCAGCGCTTGTGGAATATAAACTTAGAGTGTTTAAAAGAAAAAATAATCAGTACTAGTGTGCTGTTGGTGAAGTTTTGAACTTTTGTTACAAAGAATACTTTTATTTAATATTAAGATCTCAGGAGTCTCCCGTGTTCAGGATGCGAGATTAAGAATTACAAAAACTGGAGTAACTTACTAAGAAACTTTTTAAAAAATGCTGTCTCTCTAGATGTTTATAAAGATTGGTCTATAATTTTTGTCCAAAATACTTGGGGGTTTTGTCCTTTTTTTAAAGTGGAGGAAACTTTGTCATAGTGGCTTACGAGTTCATACATTGTACAAAATAAGCATGGCAATAGAAGAAGAAGACAACTTTGGGGTCTTACTCACTTGAGCTGTTGGGTAGTCAGTGTAATGATTGCATTTTTTTTTAATTTGGCAAAATAAACTTTGCTCTTTTTTTTTGTTCAAACTTTTCAACTCACAGTGTGATATTGGTCACTTGGTCTTAAGGTTTTGGTTAAATTTTCTGCATTTTTGAGTCAGTTGACTGTCTTTGTTCTGAGTGATATTACAGGGCTGTTTGAGACGTGTTATGTGATGCCACAGTAATACTGAAAGTAAGTCAATACCAAACTTCTGTATTCCCTGAAGGGGCAGTGTAAGTTCCTGTCTGTCTCACTGTCCTGAAATGGGCATAGGTGGATTCTTTGACTCTTCCCCCAAGAAGAGCAAATCTGTATTGTCTTCTGTGGTGGATGTGCCCCAGAACCAATGGTAGCACCATTTCAGTTAAATTCTGAGAGGACCTTACTGCAGTGACTTTGTAATTTCTGGTTCTGTACAGTACTGCCTGTTAGGGTTTTGTAAGCTTTGTGTTGGGGTTTCTGAAGGGCTTAACTGAAGATACCTTCATTTTCTATGAGAGAATTTGGTGTGACAGAGGGGTGTATAATACACATTCTGCAATAAAGTGACCTTAACATCGTGGAAGCTTCAAATTCCTAGTTCTCTTATAGATGAACTCTTGCACCCTCTGCTTGAAGGGTGGAAAAGGCAATGCTTTTTACATGGCTATACCTCACCAAAAGAAGATGCCAAAGTAATGCTAAAATGTGCTGTATTCACCATAAAACCAAATGTCTGAAGTCTATGACAAAGTGCATTTTAAATTGGATCACTAGAAGTGTCTTTTTTGAAGGGAAAGCCTAAGGATAGTGCTGAACCTCATGAAGTCTCTTTTGGTATTGCTGGAGCTCAGCTTGTGCCTGCAGGTGATTTGGAAACAGGAATCAGTTCACAGATGGGGCAGTGACAGGTTGTGCCAGTGGTGTGTGAGAGCAGAAAGAAGAGATTGTAGAAATTTAGTGCAGATATAATGGAAGGTTTTAAATTGACTTGAAAAGAGCTAAAGTGCCCTGATTTAATAAAGGGGAAGCATAAAGCTTTCACAGTCTGTGACAAAATCTAGTTATCATTTAGGATGAATAATGGATTATTTAGTGTTGATTTTTTTGCTTTCTCTAGAAAAGGAGTGAAACCTTGAAAAAATCAAGGATTTGATGACACAGGTTGCTGACCAGTGTCAACTTCAGTGCTATTTAAGCAGTTTATTTGCAAATCTGAAAGCTGCACAGTTGTAGAAATTTCCTTTGAGTAGGTCCAGCTGTAGGTTGTTTAATAGGCTCAGCCTAGAGGCCTGGGTGGGCAAATACATCTGTCATGTAAAGCAAAGCTAGAAAACAGGCAATACATTCAGGACTGACAGTGGGGCAAACTGACATGGGTTTTACCTTCTAAAATAAAAAACTAAGCTTCACGTGAGCTACAACCTTTAAAGGCAGTGGCAAGTGTGATTGGGAACATCTGGGAGAGCTGAAGGGAGAGGCTTTGGTTCTCAGGCTGAGTTTGCACTGAAGGATGTCTCATGGAGAACCTGGGATCACCTGCAGGAGCAGAAGGCAAATGAAGCAAAGGCAGTTTTAGGTTGAGGGCCCTGATGCTGTGAGACATGGGGCCCTTCATTCCCCTTACACAGAGGGTTTGAGCATGTCTGGTTTGTATGTTATATGTGCTAGTTTGAGCTGCCTTTCATGAGTTAATGTGGTCAGGTGTGCAGTTTGTCATGATTTTGTATGGCTGAAAATAGTGTATTTAGATTTTCAAGTGGTGACCTCAGTCTTTTTCATTTTGCAGATTATTTCACCATTGAATTTGAACTTCTGTGTGCCATTGAAACCAACCTAACAGTGAGATTATTTGTCTTACATCATTACAAAAGCAAAAGTTTTTTGTCTGTTTGGGTTTAAGATCTCGTTAAAGAAACAGCTTAAAAATGAAAGTTTATTTTCACTTCTTAGTGAAGCATGATGTCAACAAAAAGAAATTGTATAGTCTTCCCTGAACAGAATAAAAGGTCTCTTAGTGACTTTGAACCATTATCTCATTCCCCTGGTGTGTCTGGAGGAAGATAATTCTGTTTACCTCTCTGAACCTGTTATGCTGCACTTAAGCTCCAGAGTTACTTCATTCACATCGTTGAGTGTCTTCAACTGTACCAGGTATCACTTGATTGAGCCCCCCTGGATTTAAGGTCAGTTCTAAACAAAGTACAAAAAGTGAATGTGTGTTAACAAAGTCTTTAGCACAGAGTCTCTGACTGAAGTGCTGGATGCCTCCACCTCTTTCCAGTCAGAGCTTTGGTGTTCAGGTATTTTCTGATGACCCTGATGTAGTGAGGTCAGTGTGATACCATTCCTTCTGAACACAAGAGAACAGTTCTACTGTGATAATGGTCGAGCAGTGGAGCCTCTGTCTGTGAGGCACTTGGCATCTGGCTGGACACTTTTCTGGATTACCTCCTGTATCTGTCTGCTTGTGCTGAGACTGAGATCTCCAGAGGTCCCTTCTCGCCTGAAGGATTCTCTGGTCCTTGGTGTCTCCTACTTGATCCTCTCTAACTTTGCTGCTGCTGCTGCTGCTGAAGGTGCAGTCCCTTCCTGCCCAGCCCAGAATGAATCCCCTCTCAGGAGTGTTCACACTAGGGAGCAGTGAGCTGCAGCAGGGAAATGCCCTGATTCAGCAGGAGAAATGGCTGCTTCCCATGTGGATCACCTGCTGTGCACAGGAGGAAAATGTGCAGAGGAAATGCTTGTGTGGAGCAGAAGGGAGAGAACTGAGGGTGTGGAGGCATCAGGTGTGTGTGAGGCATGAGGGTTTGTGTCCTTTGGCAGCAGAGCTGGTTGGTGCCAACACAGGCTGTGTGAATCCTGATTGTAAACCCTTACTTGTTTCTTTGTAATTGGTACTTCAGTACAAATAAGGTCCAAAATATAAATTTGATTTAGGCTTTACAGGGCCATATTGCTTTGCCCTTGGAAAACTATAATATTGAGGTAAGAAAACCCCACTGGGATCAAGTGATCTCTTTCCCCACCTTTGTAAAACCATATTTTACTTGTTCCACTGATAAATGATAGGCTGATTTTATTTTCTGGTTTGGTAGTTTTCCTGAGAGAAGTAGACTTAGGATATTGCAGGGGTCGTCACTCCTGTTTTTATTGGAATAAGAAAATAAACAACTTCTATTGTAGGTTTTATCCTCTATCACTCCTCCCAACAGCTTTAAGCAATTTCATTCATTGTGTGTTCAGCCACAGTATTGACATGTTTTATATGAAACAACTATGTACTGTGTAGGCTCTGCCCTCAGAATTGAAATCTTTGAATGAGGGTAAGTCTAACCCTTTTCCTTCTCATCAGGGAAAACTTCTATGAAGATTTGTAGGTAACACAATACTGTCCTGATTATAGGAAGGCACAGGTACTGTGTCTTCCCAGCATCCTAATTGAAATAGTCAGTCCTTTGCTGGGGGCTGTTGGATTTCTGCTGTTTGGGGTAGAGTCTGAAGCACAGGATGGCAGTCTGCAGGCCAGCAGTTGAAAAGCACATCTGGTTTCATTTGTCTTTAATTATTTTTCCTAAGGATTGTTTAATTTTGTCTGCTTAATACTTGTTCTACAGTATTTCAGTTCCACTTTAAAAGTGAAAAATTACTGGGACTTTCCTCGAAGTAACTGTAAATATGAATTTAAAAAACTTGTACCCGTGGACTATTTTAAAAGTTTAAGCAGAGGAAAGTCTATTTGTCAACATTCAGATAAAAGCTGTCTCACTGACTTTCAGGAGCCCCTTGAAATGTGGATGAGGAGCACGTGTTTAGACTAAAAGTTGGTAAGATCCTGTGGAAGAATGGAAAATTTGTTTGTGTAAAGCAAATGCAGTTTTCAAACTATTCTTCCAGATGTTGACAGTAACTGTGACGTTCTCTACCTACATTTTTGAAGAAAGTCTGAAGAAAGTAGATGGAAACTGAGTGCAGTAACAAGGTTTGTAGTGCAGTGTCACAGGATAATCCAGTGGGACCCAGGTTTGCTGCTCAAATGGCCAGTCCTGTTACTTCCTCTGCCCTGGCTATGAATGTTCATCACCTCAGCTGCCTTCAGAGAGAATGACCACGGGAACATGTGGCGAGCTGGATCCAAATGGAAACCACTCCTTATAATTGGATGTGTCCAAGGTGCTGTGAGTGGCTTTGGAGAAGCAGGATCATCAGCTAACACGGGGGATGTGGTGGGCTGACCCTGGCTGGTCAGCAGGCTGGGTGCCCACCAGAGCTGCTCTGTCACAGTCTCTCCTCAGCTGGGCAGGGGACAGAAAATACCATGAAAGCTCAGCTCGAGATAAGGGCAGGGAGACCAGTCAGCAATTACCATCACAGGTGAAACAGACCCCACATGGGGAAATCAGGTTAATGTATTACCAATCAACTCAGAGTAGGGTAATGAGAAATACAGCCCCAATGTTGAAACACCTTCCTCCCACCCTTCCCTTCCTCCCAGGTTCAACTGCACTCCTGAATCTCTGCCTCTTCTCCCTGAGCAGTGCAGGGGGCTGGGAATGGAGGCTGTTGTCAGTTCATGACACCTTGTCTCTGTTGCTCCTTGCTCCTCCTGCTCTTCCCCTGCTCCAGCTGTGGGGTCCATCCTGTGGGACACAGCTCTTGGTGAACCTGTCCCATGTGGGTCCTTCCCAGGGGCTGCACTTCTTCATGGGCTGCTCCAGCCTGGCTCCTTTCCCATGGAGTTCAGGAATAACCTACTCCAGCACAAGGTTCCCGTGGAGTCCCAGCCTCCTTTGGGCATCCCCTGCTCCTCTGTGAGGTCCTCACAGGCTGCAGGGGGGTCTCTGCTGCCCCATGGACCCCCGAGGGCTGCAGGGGGGTCTCTGCTCTAGTGCCTGCAGCTCCTCCTTCCCTCTCTTTTCCCCTGACCTGGGTGTCTGCAGGGCTGTTGCCCTCACACACTCTCATTCCTCTCTCCCAGCTGCTGTTGTGCAGCAGGTTTTTTCCCCCCTTCCTAATACATTATCCCAGAGGCACTGCCAGTGTTGCTGTGAGCTCAGCCTGGGCCTGCACTGGGCCTGTCACAGAGCTCTCTCCACTGTCTCTGTTGGATGTGGGGGAAGCTTTGGGCACCCTCTCACAGGAGTTTGTTGCCCCATAGCCCCCCCACCAAAATGTGGCTGCAGTACAGGTAAGAACATAGAGGGGCACAGTGGGCTGCAGCCACACTGAGTGAAGCATGTTGTGTCTGGATTAGGAAACCACCTGTCTCATTCTTTATTCTGTGTATTTGTAGACTCATTTAGCCTTAAAGGTGATTTGTCTACTATGGACCTTTCTGTTATCTTATTAAAGGCCAGGATTTTTTTGTTAGATTTTACAGCACTTGCTCTGAATGTAGGTAGGAAATGGTATTCTTACAAGATAGTTTCCCAAGGTCACAAATCAGGTTCATGGCCAAGCCAATAATAGCAGGGCACCTTCCCTTTCATTCCTGTTTTAATTAGGCTGAACAGTGTTGAAATAGCTCTAGACTGGTGGTGAAGACATTTGCTTAGTGCACACAAGTCTGAAAACAGTCATAAGGATTGTTTTATGTAGAGGAGCCTGCTTGCCTCAGTAGTGCTGCTGACATGGTTCTACATTTATAGGCTTCTGTGTTTTTGAAAAAATACACATTTATGGGTTGTGATCAATGTCATAGTGAGTGAGTCTGTATTGCAAAGAATAACGATTTTGTGGTAGGAGCTTAAAAAAAATTATTCTCAAGTATAAATACATGACATAAAATCAGTCTTGCACAAAACCGGGTAAAGCATTGCCCTAAATGAACATTTCTCTCTGGTGAAGTAAAGTAAGTGTAACACCTTTGCTTGGGTTTGACCTGGTGTTCCTTAATGCAGGCTTATGGTACAAAATGATGATTACTCAAGAGCAAAGCAAATTAAGATGATGTTTTTGTATTAGTTTATGTATTTTCTTTTTTGGTTGGTTGTCAGCAAGAACATTTTGTTCTGAAAATGATAATTTTAGGCTAGTTAGGATAAGAGTTAATAAATGCTAATAGATAATGTTCCAAGTGTTAGTCACAAAGACACATGCTGCATTTGGTTTGTATTGAGAATACTAAACTCATCTATAGATCTATAGTTTCCATTTTCTTTCTAAAATGCTGTTACCAAAACAAGTTATTTATAAACTAAATGAACAGAATTCCACATGTGGCTTTTTTTGTTTGTTTTTCTTTGTTTTTGCTACCAAAAATGTACTTTCTTGTGGCCTTTCTAAATATGCTTTATTTCTTCAGATCATCTGGAGTAGATATAAAATCTCTTTATATGCTTTTACTATCAAATAATTCAGAACTAGCTCTAATTTTTTAACTTAATGTGTGTGAATTGTCATTTTGTCTCCTTTGTAGAGGAGGGCATGCAAACTGTTAGAACTGCAGGGTGCCATTAGCATGGTCTGTAATGTTTTCCAAGGGTGCCCTCCCTCAGGAGGAAAAGGGGAGCCTGAGTTCAGGGCCTGCCAGTTGTGTAGCAGCATGAGCCCTGTAATCAGAGGGAAAGACTTTTGGACAGATTGAGGAGAAAATGTAAAGATACACTTGAGAGTTAAACAGCTTTGTTGCACTGTGAAAGTTGCTCAGGTGATTGATGGCACATATGTGGTCTTGAACGAGAAGTGCCCTTTGCTCATGCAGAAAATCTGTCCATTAACATGCTATTTTGTTTTATTTTGAGTACTTCAGAAGACAGCAAGAAATTGGGGATTGTTTTTTTAAATGGATGTTTTATGTTGTTTTATGTGGTTCTTTTCACTGGTTGAAATAGTCATTTGCATTGATGTGATGAAACCCTTTCACTCATTGCTCAGGAAAGCACTCACCTGCATGTCCTCCTTATGAAACAGGGGGTGTTTTTAGCAATAACAGTTAAATTGAAAGTCACCAGTTAATAAATTGATGTGTTCAGAGAAATAGTAGAGATGGTAAAGGTGAGTGGATGGAGCTCCTGATAAATGCAAGTTTCTGTGACCTGTAAAACAGTGACAGAAAATGTTCCCTTCTTGCTGTTAGAAGACTCGTGGAATTAATGGGGAGACAAACAGTGAGAAGGGTGGATGCCTGTATCCTTTAGCTGGGCTCCCCTCTGCAGGGGCAGGGTAGGTCAGCAGTTGGGAAGAGCTGTCTGGAGCAGCTGATAAGGCATGATGAGTCAGACATATCAGCTGGCAGGTTCCAGAGCTCTGATAGTGGCCAAACAGCTGAGTGGGGACTTCCCTGCAGGGGTCCCAAAGCCCTCACACCTGCAGCTGGGAAAGTCTTGTCTCAGGGAATTACAGGGGAGGAAATCAAATAAACCATGCAAAGTGCAAGGGAGTAGCATGGGGGTTATGAAGGGGTGCAGCTTTTTGAGGAAAGCATGGGATCAAGGTGTTGCCTTTTACTGCAGTGGGCATGTACACCCCAGACTAACAGTTCCTGGGGTCTGGGGGTACCTGCTGAAGAGTCCCAGGGCATTGCTTTTTATACATGAATTACCAGTTCTCATACAGTCAGGTCAGGGAATGATCTGGTCCTGCATGGTGGTTTTTTGACAGAATGAACACATGACACAGCAGGTTTATGTAGAGGGTTGATTTCTAATAAAAGTCTTGCATGAGCATGTTGCTCTGCCACACTCAACACACTGGTTTTTTTATTAAGGTCGTAGGGGAAGCTGCTGACAGTTCTGGTGTTTTGTATCCCCAAAGGTTTTGGTTTTGGTGATAAAATCAAGGTTTTATTGTTTTTACCTGTCTTGTTACTGACAAAGTAGAATCTTAATTTTTTGCTGCCTTCATGGCAGAGCAGCATTACCACTCAGACTTTCTCCAATTCTGTCAGTAACTGTAAATAGTAAAAATTACTTAGAATAGACTTGTTGTTACTAACAGAGTCCTTAGTGCTTTTTTGTCAATAAGGGTACACCTACTAGTTTACTCAGGGTTTTTAAAAAATTCTGTGTGTTTTATTTACTTTGATATCCTTTTGCAGAAACAAACATTTAAATCTCTTGTAAGTGTGTATTAATTGAAATTAAACATAACTTCTTTCAAGCTTGGTAAATCCGAGTGAGATATGTAAGTAACCTGAAGTATTACTTGTATTTTAACAGTGAAAGCAAATTGAATACATTGGTACAGAAACTACATGATTTCTTGGCTCACTCATCAGAAGAATCTGAGGACACAAACTCTCCTCCAGCATTGTCTAAAAACAAAAGCATAGGTAAAAATACATTTTATGTATTCTTGTTTACTTTCAATGTATATGTGATTGTAAAGTCCAATAACTTGCTGTTGTTATTTCACTGCATCACACTTCACCGGGACAATTATAGGAAGTCCTCCTGTGATTTAAGTGGTAGTAGCTTAATAAATACACAGTAGACCTTGGATACAGTATTTTTTTCCATTCTAAATCTTTCTAAATGTGTAAAAAATCTAATCTTCTGCTAATTAACCCCCTATGAAACCCAAGATGGCAAAGACACACATATTTGCTGGGGTAGGAGGTCCTTGTGGGGCATTCCTGGGTTTATAAATGCAGGGTCCTGGTTCTGTCAGAGACCACGGTTGTCTTTTTTGCCAAAATGCCTATTTTCTCACCACATAAAAGGAAATCTCAGAGAGAATGGTGTAGTTTTTCTCTGAACGTGAACTCGAGGTATCAGCCAACCAAAGGCCTTTCAAGAGTTCGTGTGGGTGAAATCTCTTAAAGCCTGAAATGGAAGTGTAGCACCTGGTGAAGTGGGACTGGGGGTAACAGGTTCCTCTGCTGAAGTAGTTGGGGAAGAAGTTCTGGAGATGATGCCTTCATAGTGATTGGAAAAAGATTTTGACATGTGATCTGGAAACATTTGAACAGGAAATAAGACCTCTGGAAAAACCTGGAGTCTTACGTTAAGTCAGAGTTGGTTATGAGAAATGCTTACTTACAAGTTAGAAATAGGTAATGAATTTTAAACACTGTTTTGATTACAGTGATTAACAGTGAAATTATTTCATATCAGTACTGAATGAAATCTGTATTATTATTATCAGTACTGAATAAATTCTAAATGTAACTGGTTAAACTATTTCTTAGTTTAACTTGGACTGGATACAGGTGCAAAACCTTTCAGTCTCTACTGTTTAACAAGCCAAAAGTTGTGCTGCAGTGGGAGAGTCCAGGAGAAGGAGAGTGTGCTGGCTGTGTCAAGGAGTTTATTTTCAAACTTCTGTTGTCCTAAGTAATGTCTTTCCTGGGTTTTCTGGCGTGCTGTTTTTATCTTTGATGTTCTGTTTTGAGATTGTGCTGCCTGTGGCACTCACCTCCTTGTGTCAGCATCAAACTGAACTGCTAACACAGGAAAAGGGAATTACTCTGTGATACCTCAGCAGAATAGTAAAATAAACTGTGGTGTACATGCATCTCAAAGTGAAATTCTGCTGAGGAGCACACTGGGAAAAAGAAATCTCTTCCTTTATCCTATGGAGTTAAAAGGTAGAGTTTGGTTCCTTGCTGTTAAATACAGATTGTCTTTGAAATGGGTACACGTGCAATTCGTAGCTGGTGTGTTTCAGTGTTGGCTTTGGAATCTAAAAGAACATACTGAAGTTGAAGAGTCAAGATTAAACACTTAAATATTAAGAAATGTTAGAATTAACTGTGCAAATTTCCTTCCCCTCTGTTCTGTGGGTAGTGGCAGTGTCTTTAGCAACTGTGCCTGCTTTTTTTGTAATCCACAGGATGCTCGTTACAAACACAAGTTATGGACGAGATTGGGGCCAAATCAGGTTTATAGAGTAATGGATCTTGGGTTGTTCCAGCGTTTGAGAGGTGTGGGAATTACTGGGGAGAGTGTTGGGAAGGTGGGCGGGGTCTGATTTCCAGAAGAAATGTCACACTCCTTCCAAATCCCCGTTCTTTAGCTCAGAAGACAGAAATACCAGTAATATTCTAGAGGAGAAATCTCAGGTATCTGAAAGGACCACAAGTGTTGTCTGCTTCCATCTTTTATTCCCTCCTTCACATGTGGAAATGGCTGGATAGTTTTTGCTGCAATTTACTGACACAGTTCAGCCCGGGTCAAATACCCAGCACTGAGTTGTCTAATCAAAGTGATTAAAATTTTTTAAAGTGTAGAAGAAAATTGTTTGGTTTTCCCCAAACTGAAGTTTAAGGATAAATAAGTTGAAGTGCTCAATCACCAATAATCCTGATATGTATCCTGTAATTATACTTCCTTCTCCATAGTGCATCCATGAAATTCCTGTTGTTCCTAAGCCCTTAGAACAACTGTTCCAGGTACCACTGAATCACTGAACAAACCATTCCCTTCCATTCCCAGGACTGGTGGATGGGAACAAGTGCTGATAGGATGCAGGTCTTTAGGCTTTATATTCCCCAGTTCCCAGGTTAGAGAAAGGGGAGTTCTCAATCATACCCTGTATCAAATGGGCTTTTTGTCTGTGGTTCCATGATCCCAGATTTAATACTTTACTTCTACTGTCAACATGTGTAAGAGAAACTACTTGAAGTAGCTTCTTAGAGATTAACAAAGATGCACTAATGGTATTATTTCTGCATGGAGCTGCACTTCCATTGCTTCAGGATTTCTGCACTAGTGGGAAGGCTGTTCCTGCACTGAACTGGAAGGGATTCCTAGAGGATTTCTGTAAAATTTATGCTATACAGTGGAATGTGTTTCCCTGTTTAACAGTGTGTTTCTGGAAGTCACAAAGTCATCTTTCTTCAGTGATGTGCAGTGTGAGGAACTTCTGATGTTTCCTGCATTTCAGTGGATGCCTTTGATTTCTCTCCTTAGGTAAAAGCAGAGAAGCCAAGGGAAGTCCAGCCTCAATGGAGAACAACAGAGAGGAGGTAGGATTTCTAGTGGCATGTGGAGTGTAGAATGGCTGAGTTCACTTGTTGCTTTTACAATAAATATTGAAATAATCCTGTGAGAACCATATGGGAAATGTTGTCATGTTTGTTGAATGGAAACGTTAACTGTAAAATATATAAAAATAAATGTAAAATTAAATGTTGTGTTTTGAATTAAATTCACTTTGATTTCGGCACGTGCAAGCAATTGTTTCTGTCCTCCTCACCTTCTGTTTCTAAATTACTGAAATAAACTAATTTCCTTGGACGAGTCCATTGTCTTTCTGGTGCACAACAGTTCCTGGAACAGTGTGTCCCCCACAGGCTCTGACAGAGTTAGGCTTTGCTTACCTGAGGTGTGCAGTGGCATTTGGTTAAGAAATAAACAGTGCTGTTAATTGATGCAGATTTGAGTATGTTGCAAAGTGAGTTTTTCTTTATAAAGAAATTTGGTTAATATTCATTTATCCTGATTCTGTTCTTTGGATTAGATGTGAATAGGCTCTTACTATTTTTGGTTTAAAAGAGTTGGTCTCTATTTACACTGTGGTGCTCAGATAACAGTGGGTACTTGGTTGTCCTTTGAGGTAAATATGCTTTGTTTTTTAAAAGAGAAAGAAATATGGACATACAGGATCTATATTAAATGTGAGCAGATTTCTCCTATAGGATGTGTTATACACATTAAAGAAACTTCTCCTGTGGTGTATGTTACCACTAACCATGCTCCTGTTGGAAACATTCTGCTTGGCAGCACCTTAAGATGTAAAGCACACAAGTGCTACAGTCCTGTCTTAGTTTGCCTTTACTGCTGTAAATTCAGGTATTTTAGACTGCACACACCTGGCTATGATAGGAGGGCAAAAACCTCTGAAAAATGGGTTTTCCTGTAAAGGCAGCCAGTGCTTTCTGGCACATCAGGCAGATAAGAAATGTGAGTGTTCTGCTGGCATTTCCTGGGTGCCCACTGCCAACAGTCCCCAGTGCAGCCTTCCAGAACCCTCTTGGAGAAGGCCATGGGTGCTTCGTGCAACATGAAGAGCATCCCCACTGAGCTGCTTCCTTCTGAGCTGAAACTCCATGGATTTGGTTTAACTGAGCTGGGTAACTGCTGAAATTGTCCCTTGGTAATGCTTTTCCTGCTGCCTTTTTTTTCTTTTTGAGAGCACTGGTGACTTCTGAGATGTATCCTAGTTAAAGCAAGAAGCTGGGTTTGTTGACAGATCCCTGGGATACAAATGTGTTGTTGACCTTTACACTTTTTTCTTCTTTTTTAGGGTAGTAGTTCCTCAGAAAGAACGAAATCCTTGGGATTATCCCGTTCCAAAAGGTTGGTTTGGAAAATGAAAACAAGTAGATTACTTTTTAGTATGTGAAACTATAGCAAAGTTGATGCACTGTGCCAAATATTTTTGGTATCCACCAGTGTAAATCCATAGAGTTAGCAGAGTGCTGGTACAACAAATGCCCCATAATACACTTAAAATTCAAACCGTTTCTCAGGGTCAAAGGTAAAGATCATAAAGCTGGATTTTTATTAACAAAGACAAGATTATCCCATTTTGTCAGGACAGGAGTTTGTACAAGAGTTCCTTCACTTTTGCTATTTCTACATGTAGGTTTCTAATAAAAATGTAAATTGGGTCATATGGAAAAAAGGCTTTCTGTACCTCTCTGTTGGGAGGCTGTGCTGCTGAGTTGTCCTGTGCAGAGTCTGTCATTTGCTGTATCCCTGCTTAATCCTTTCCCTCTCTGAGCTCCAAAGGATGGAGTTCACTGTTTGCCATCCCTCTGAACCTCCAGGAGACAGGTGGTTTGTGTGCCAAGTACCAGTTGTGTGCCTTAGTCCACTCCTCACCTGCTCCCAGCTGATGCTCCTTCAAGTTCTGTCCTTCATGGGGTTTTTAAAAGCCCAGGGAATTGTACAGATAGTTGAGCTCTCCTGAATGCCCCATTTCAGCTGCTGCCTTAGGACTGCTCTTTGCAGTGTCTCTTCTCACCTTTATATCCAAGTTTATTTGTTCTGTCATGTCTGCTGGGATTAATATTCTTCAGCCTCCTTTTTGTTTGTCTTGATGCCATATTTGCAAGTGTGGTTTTATGTTTGGCTTTAATTTCTCCCTCATCTTCTGAATCCAGTGTTCTGCTGAAATCTTTTTCATTTGCATTGGTTTTGGCCTGTTTTTTTTGCATCCTGTCTGACCACTCAAGGTGTTTTCAGTCATGTTTGTCATACTGTGCCTGATACAAACCCAGTATCCTGCAGTAGTTCATGTATTGCCTTCAGAGTACTGAAAATTAGGCTCCATATTCAGTATTTTTGTCCCTTTCCTGACATAGTAAATTCATTTATTTTCATGGATTCAGGTTGCAATTACGTTTGTGTGGAATTCTGGCAGCTGATCCTTTTATTCAACAGTCAGCTTTTTCATATATCTCTTTTATTTCCTTGCAAACATCTCTTCAGCCAAGCTGCTTTTTGTAATTTGTTAATATCTGTGTGTTCTCTTGGTGCTGCCTGTTAAACCTGGAATGATGGATCAGATTTCTGAGCAGAGTCACCTGTGTTTCATTTAGGGTTTTTTTCATAGAAATGTGGCTTTCTTAGAAACACATCAAGCCTTGATTTGACAAAAAAAAATACAGCAAGGCTGTGAAACAAAAATATTTTATTAGTATGTGTTTTTATTTCACATTGGAGGGGATAATTCCTGTTTGTAACAAGAAAATTAATATGCAATTTTTATGTAGTAATAACTTGGAGCATCTCACCTCATAAAGCCTTAAATAAATTTAAAAAGAGCGTGGTTTTCCTCAGTTAATGTGGTGTCTGCAGAGCTGCAGGCTTACCTGAATTGCAGTGTGTACTGTTTGCCAGAGCATGTTTCTTTGTCTGTGCAGGAAACCTACAGTTGTAACCAAATATGTTGGGTCAGACGAGGAACAAGTTGTGGATGAAACTGTAAATGAAGACGTTTCCAATGAGAACTCAGAGAACGATGTAGATATGCAAAGCTTGCCTAAAGGTAGGTCATGTCTTTGTTGTGTCTGAATTCAGCAAGTTAGCCAGGATTATGGGGCAGCCTAAATAATAAACTGGAATGCACATGGATTAGTAAAGTGCCTGTCTGAGGTGCTGTTGGCTCTTACATGCACAGCAGAGAGGAACCCGAGCACCTCTGCTCTGGGACCTGGCATGGCTCAGTCCATGGGTGTACCAGCATGTGCTGGGGGCTTAATTCCAGATGCCACCTGGATAAAACCATCTCCAAACAGGGAAAAGAATTTCTTCTGTTGTGTTGTAGAAGTCTCAAGCTCTGTCACCTGGAGGTCTGATGTTACAGTTCTGTCTTTGAGGTTATATGTTAGCAATTAGATGGACAAAAGCAAAACTAATGCTGGGGGTGAAATGTCATTACTCAATGTATTTTTAAGCACCTTTTAGAAACAGTTTATTCTATAAGCTTTACATCCCTCTGCTCTTAACTACAGGATGAGTTTGATTAATCCCCTCCATTTCTTACCTGTGAAAGCTACAGGAAAAATTGCTGCTCTTAGAGCAGTCACTTTAAAATGATTTTTTTCAAATGTGAGATTATTTTCAGTGTCCTCCAACAGAAGTATTAAAACTGGGCTCTTAAATATGAAAGATGTTTTTTTCATTCACATGATTTTGATTGGTACTCCTTTTAAATGAAGGATATGAATTTCTGAATTTTGATAAAGACAAAGCAAGTTTTATTCTATTGCTTTTTCATTTATTTCCTGATGAAATAAATACAGGTGAGAGAAACTGGATAGAAGAGGGCGAAGAGACAAACACATAGTTACTGCAGGGGTTTTGAGGGTTTTCAGTGATGTAAAACCCAAGTCTTTGATTTGTAGCACCCACTGCAAATTCCTGTCCACACCCCCAGCAGTGTGACAGTCCCGTCCTGCACGTGCCACCTTAGGGCAGGGGGAGCAGAATCTGCTCCTTGGCCCATTCAGTCCTTGTAGTTTGAAGTGTGTGGTGGTTTGTTTTCAGTTTTGTTTTTATTTTCCTTTTTTTCCTGTGAATATCTGTGCGTTCAAACCTTTGTTGAGTTTTAGTCAACAGATTGCGCTTTTTTGTTGGCTTTATTTAAACAGACCTTTTGCACTTCATTTGGATGTGTAATGGTTTCCAATTTCTAAATAAAATCATTCTAGGTACAGTGGTTGTACAGCCTGAGCCAGTGCTGAATGAAGACAAAGATGATTTTAAAGGGCCTGAATTTAGAAGCAGAAATACCGTTAAAATGAAACCTGAAGCTCCCAAAAAGCGTGGAGGTAAATACAGTTTAAAGCATCTATTCAAACGGGTTTAAATTGTTGCTTATGACCACATTTGGTACATCTCAAAATTGTTCATATTTCTGATAAATTATCCTAAAAATACCTCCACTCTTCTGGCTCTTTGTTCATTAAGAATTCTGACTGACAGAAATTAGCCTCCATTGCTGCCCCTGCAATGCAGCAGTGAAAGCTAAGATTAGTTCCCATTAAACTTGTTATTTATTTCAGTAGGTATAGGGATGCATCATTAGGTACAGCTTCTTGGTATTCCTTTTTTAAGGAATTGGTACAGGAATGTTCATTGACTCACCAAGAAAGCAACCATGTGGGACATGTATAGGCAGATTATCCATCAGTGAACTAAGAAAAATCCTAAACCCTCAGACAATTCAAAGATTTTTGTCTTTAAATTGTGGGAAATCCCTTACTGGTGGGCCTTTCTAAGGCTTATCTTTGAAAAGCTGATGAATCAGCTGGTTTTCCACAGCTCCTGCTAAAATGGAGCTTAGGTAGATTATAGTACAAAGAGGAATTAATTTCTCTTGTTTTATTCCAAAAATGAAAGGAGAGAGAGGATTATGTATAAAGTAGCCAAAAAGAAGGCAGATATTTTTGTAACTACTGACAATACTTTAGTTCACATACCTACAGCAGTGCCCAGGGTGTTCCTACAAACAGATCCTATACATACTGTTTATTCTTCCCATTGTATCATTTGAGATCCTTGCTCTCCTTTGAAGTTGTACTGTAATTTAGCAGGTGCTATTTCTCCCTGTGTGGTTGAAGGGATGTAAACTGTGACTGTGTGCAATGTGCTTGTGCATACACATGGGCTCACACATGATGTGAATCACATTTGAGCGTTGATGTTTCCCTGAATTCTTAATCTTTGCAAGTTGGGTTTGTTTCATTCATGCAAGGTGTCCTGTGCAGCATTTAGGAATGCTTTTCCCATTTGTGCTTATAGCCATTTTGCAAATGGTTCAACAGAATTCTTCAAGGGGACAATGTTGAAAGGATAGGACTCTTCTGCTTGAGCTTTGTGGCCTGTGTCTGCATCCCCAGGACAGTTTGTATGACCTGCCCTTCCAGCTTTTTTCTCCATCCCTAAGGAATTTGCAGGCCACCTTTTGTGTGTCTGGACTGGTTCCTCATGTACTGGGCCTGACATGGGGTGATAGTTCTGGAATGGACATGAAGAGTTTAAGCCTTCCCTTTATGCAGCACAAGCTCAGCTCTGTTAGTGTCACTGCCCATAGTATTTGATTTTAGAGCTCTCCAAACTCCTGTCAGCTTTCAGGGAAACAGGAACATGGAACAGCCACTGCCTGCTCCTGTGCTGTCCTCATTTCCAGGCCAGCAAAAGTAGCCAGGTGAGGGATGTGACTCCAGTCAACCTCAAGAGCAGCTGGATTAGGCAACATATTAAATTAGTTTGTTTTTGTCAAACTGTCAGCTTTTTGCACGAAGTGGCACTGACCTTCCTCTGATGCCTGACTGAGGTGCCCTGTGCCCGTCCAGAGCAGGTAAATGTGTAGTCCCTGAGGTCCTGAATTGTCTGCACATTGCAAGTAAATAATAACAAAATAAAAATGCCAGTCCATCTTGTTCATTTTGGAGTGCATCTTTGCATTTTTATTAGGCATTATATGTCCTGTATATATTAGAAAGAGTGGTGGTAATAGAACTCTTGCCTTTCTAGCAACCAAATGCTCTCATGAGAGGCTGTAAGAGGATTGTGTCATTATTTTCAAGTGTTGTGTCTGCAAAATGGTTATGGTTATATTTTTGCTAATAAATTCTAGTAGGAATTTTTTAAAGTATTTTCTCAGTATTAATTAATTAGTAGCAGTTTAATTTCTTTGGATCATCATGGTTTGTAGTAGTAGCATGGCTTCCAAAGGTTTGCCTCATGAATTCTCTCTTTCTGGTGGTGCCAGCATGCAGATTTGAGGAGGAGAATGCAGTGCTTCCCCTTAGCTGTAGAAAGGAGGGAAGTGGCTTGGACTTGGCAGGGAATGAGTGGTGTGTTCAGGCCTGGGTTGGGTCCTGTGCTGCAGAACGTGCCCTTCCTTCCTGAGCAGAGGGCTGTGAGGGATGCCTTTGTTGCAGGTTAGCAGCAGTGTTTGAAGCTGCTGTTTGAGCTGGCTTGGAGGCTGGGAGAGGGCTCTGCAGACATGCAGTCAGGCCTGCCTGGAGGTTGGGAACAGTGTGCATTCAGAATTCCCCTGAGCTGTGAGGTTCTGTCAGCTGTTCCCACTGGCCCCTGAACCATCTGGGATGGTGCTTCAGCAGGAGGTTGCTGGTAGCTTGTGTTGTGTCTTGAGAATGTTCATTCAGTTCCTGGACACTGTGGTGGTGGAGCTTCTGTGGCAGTGATTATTGACAAAATAGGAAATGATACAGTCTGCACTCAGATTGTAACCATTAAATTAAACCATTGAGTTAATTTCCTTGTGCCACTTCCTGAACATGGCAGCAAAGAACAAGTCACTGTTGAGTGATCCCATATCAAACCTCTAGCTGCTTGATCCCAAATTAGGGGGTTGAATTGCATGAGCTTTCACAAATGATTTTTTCCTGTTGTTGAAAACAGAAAGGTCTCACAGGATTAATTAGTGGGTTTAACAGCCTGGTATGGAGTGAACCTCTCAAACCCCCAGTCACCCCTTCTGAAGTCAGTTGGGGGGGTGGCAAAAGAAGTGCTTTCTTGGCCAAATGCAGGTGTAGCAGCAGGGTGGTCCACAAACTGGGAGCAATCTGCAAGATGGGGAGGAACATGTGTCTTATAGCAAAATTGTAGTTTCATAAAAACCCAAACAGCAAAAACTGCCATCACAAAGGGAACAAAATGGGAGAAAAGAGTTTTCAGGCACTACTAAAAGGGTTTCATGCATCTTCTGTAATGGTTTCCTGTATTTTTCCTTGAGAAACTAAAACTGTGTGAAAGAAAATGTAGCACAAACATGAATTAAAATGGTATTTGTTGAAGTAAGATTAAATTCGGAATGTTGTCCAGAATATTAGGGGTGCTCTGGGAGAGTTTTATTGATGACTCTTATTTAGGTGTGTTCTCCTGAGGTGACCAGTTAAACCAAATTGAATCTCTCAAGGGAAAAGAATTGTGTCTTGACCCCAAGTGAAGCACAGATAGGGGGAAATTCTTTCACTCTAAAATGGCAGGTGGTTACAGAAAGAGTTCTCTAGTGTGCTGGGTGGTAAAGAAATAAAGGCATAAAACCTGACAGGCTGAAATATTGTAAGAAAATGAAATAGGTGTATATAGATTTCTTAAAAAAAAGAAATTGAAGCAATTAATGTGTGGTTTATAATCCTCTCTATAGAGGAAGGACTACATGGAATTGTAAGCTGTACAGCCTGTGGGCAGCAGGTGAACCATTTTCAAAAGGATTCAATCTACAGACATCCTACACTGAAAGTTCTTATTTGTAAGGTATGTGGTAAACAATTCTGCTGGTTTAGTTTGGAATGTCGTACTGATTGATTTGGGTGGGATTTTGATTTTTGTGGCAGTAGTTCTTTTTTATTAGTTAATACAGTTTTTTAGTCATTAGCTGTTACAATCAGGGAAACTAAAAGCAGGAGAAAAAGCAAATTTACTTACGAATTTATATTCCTGTTTTCTTATACCCCAGTGAAACTCATTGTGGTTTATTTGTAATCTAGTTTTATAGCTTTAAGACTGTAATCTTAGTGAATTTTTAATGTTTAATGATCTGTCTGAAACTTCTGCCTGTTCATAATGTATTGTAGAAGCAGATTCAAGTGTGATTCTCCTGCTAAAGTATTCTGTGTAAAACAGTGTTGGAAAAGGAGCAGAAAAGTGGTTTCAGAGCCATCTCTATTCCTGCAGCCCCTGGAGGGTTCTGATTCACAGCAGCTTTGTAGTGGTGATCTGGTCCATAACCTGAGCCCACATCTGGCTCTGCAGCTGCCTGGGCTCCTGGTGGCCCCAGGGAGGCTCTGAGGTGCCTGCAGTGGGGAGAGGTGGGGAACAGAGGAGGGAAACAGCCCGCTCCCCCTGGGGAGACATCTGTTAATGTTCAGAGATACAGTGATCTCTCTTGCATTTGTGTCTCTGCAGTCTAGAGGGCCTGTATTTACACTTGAGCACAGGTCCTGTGGGGAGAGGCTGAGGGAGCTGGGCTTGTTTAGTCTGCAGAAGAGAAGGCTCAGAGGTGACCTCGTCACTCTCTACAGCTCCCTGGAGGGAGGTGATAGCCAGGTTGGGGCTGGCCTCTTCCCCCAGGCAGCCAGCAGGAGGGCAAGGGGGCACCATGGGCTTAAGCTCTGCCAGGGGATGTTAGGAAGAAATTCTTTACAGTGAGAGTAATTAGACATTGGAATGGCCTGCCCAGAGAGGTGGTGGATTCACTGTCCCTGGAGGTTTTTAAACTGAGATTACACGTGGCACTGAGTGCCATGGCCGAGTAAGCACAGTGGTGTTGGATCAAGGGTGGACTCGATGGTCTTGGAGTCTTTTCCAACCTAATCTATTCTATGATTGTGTGACAAAGGTATCACTGAAGACAGAGAGGTACAGATCTGTTCCAGTGCACATTCCTCTTCCCTCCTACTTCTCCCCAGTTCTGATTATTACATGTTCAGCTGGCAGACTATCTCAGGCATGGCCATGTAGTTGAATGTTCTGCCTGTTCTGGCTTGTTTCTTTTATGAAATACACTTTACAAAAACCAACTTACAAGATGGCTATTTTCCACCTGCACTGCAGTCCCAACTCTTGTTGCTAGACTTGAAAATCCTCACCACATGACTGTAGCTGTCAGTGTTCCTGCCATGCACGTAAATGACCTGTATCATTTTTGTTACTTCTTTAGGGTGCTGGGTTCAATTGCAGCTTTTGACTGGGAGCTCTGCTGCATAAATTTAAGGGTGGTTGTAATGAAGTTACTTAGTTTGCACCTGAGAATTGAATTGCTGGATGTTAACATCAGGATAAATGCTGAAGACCTTTTTATTTAAAGTCTTATGGCATCAGATGCTAACATAAGCAGCATACAGCTGAAAATTGTAATTTATGTGGTATTGTGTCAGGATGGGGTGCTGATTACCTAGGAAACAGATGGAAAAAACTAGAGATCTGAAGAGAGATATTCAACTGATGTTCTAAAACACACAATTACACAGCAATCAGACAAAAGCCTGTTTAATATTCAAATAGACTTTGAGCCATCTAAATAAGAAGTCATGGTTTGGGCCCTGTCGTATCCGTGGAAGGTGCTTTTTAGGTTACCACAAATGTAAAAGGCTCAGAGTGCTGAAGCCTTGCCACCACTGCTTTTAGTGGCAAGCTTCTGAAATCAGCTGAATTCCTGAAGGCCAGCTGGGAGTTAATAAAGGATCCCTTGTCCTGTCTCTTCGCAGACTTGCTACAAGTATTACATGAGTGATGACATCAGCCGTGATTCCGATGGCATGGACGAGCAGTGTAGGTGAGTGTGCAAAGCTGCAGCAGCACCCACAGCTCTTCTGCTTTGGCATCTTTGGGTGTCACTATTGCAAGAAAACCCTCAGTTTAATAAGCTTGACAATTACTTCTCACCAATATTCAACCCCAGGGTTTTCTAACTATTTGTTATTTTAGTAATTAAACAGGCAAATATTTTATGAACAAATCCAAGAGCGAACACTTCTAAGACATCACATTTCTATCTAAATAACATGCCCATTACTTGGTCATTAACCCATAGTGCCCATTAACCTTACAAACGTTTTAAAGGTGGGGATAGAATCTGGCATTCTAAACCTTGTAAATCACAGGAACTTGGTTCTCCAGATGCATCTTCCACTTCTGAAAGACTGAAGTATTTCTCTGTCCTTAGGTCTAGGTGTGTAACCCAGTCCAAATTGTAGAGTCTCTGATACTTTGGGGCTTTTCAGGTCATATGTGCCTGCAGTAGTAATGTATCAGTCAAGGCTAGGAAGGCTGAAGCTAATTCCTTTTGCAGTGAAATCACTCCAACCCCCTCTAAATTTTCAGAAGAAACAGAGAAATTAAAATTTAGTTAGTTTTTTTCTCTTGAAATTGCATTTGAAAATTACCATTTCAGCCTTGTGAACTGTTAATCTAGAACATGAATTTTCTGACTCGTCAATTCCTGAGTGCTTTTTCAGACGTGCTTTTAAAAATGATTTCAGTTAATGGGTATCTGTTTATTACCTGAATTGTTAAATGTGCCAACTTCAAAATGTGTCTCTGTGTTGATCAGGAGACAGACCTCTTACTGTGCTTGTGCCTCTTTCAGGTGGTGTGCTGAAGGTGGGAACCTGATCTGCTGTGACTTTTGCCATAACGCCTTCTGTAAAAAGTGCATTTTGCGCAACCTGGGTCGGAAGGAGCTCTCAACTATCCTGGATGAGAACAGCGAGTGGCACTGCTATATTTGCCACCCAGAGCCTTTACTGGACTTGGTCACTGCGTGTGACAGTGTCTTTGAAAATTTAGAACAGTTACGTCAGCAAAACAAAAAAAAGATCCGAGTTGAAAGTGAAAAAAGTAAAATATATGACCATACAGTCAAGTTTTCTCCAAAGAGAAATAATGCAAATTGTAATGGTGAAGAAAAAAACCTAGATAATTCATATTCAGGTTCACTAACATATTCTTATAAAGCACTAATGGTGCCAAAAGACTTGCTTAAGAAAACTAAAAAGCTGGTTGAAACTACAGCAAACCTGAATTCTAGCTTTGTAAGCTTTTTGAAAAACACTGCAGAAAATGTAGAAATAAGCCCAACTGTGCAACTGTGTCAGCTGAAAGCTTTTAAATCTGTGCTGAGTGACATGAAAAAAGCTCATCTGGCACTAGAAGAAGGTCTGAACCTGGAGATCCAAGCGTTGAATGTTAAAATCAAAGATAAAAATACCAAAGAGAAAAAAACTGAGGTTAGATCAGAAAAAAATGAGGTGGACAAAGATGAAGGAAAGGACCGTGTGGCATTAAAAGAGGACGATGCTGTACAGACACAGGAAAAAACTGTATCAGAACAGCCTGAGAGTGAGCCCATGGATCAAAGTGTTCCAGCAGTGGAACAGACAGACACCAAACCTGCTGCTGGGGAAGAGAAGAAGTCTGGCAGCAGCGAAGAGCCTCAGTATGAACCGAACAGTACAGAGGCTTTGGACATGGATATCGTGTCCATTCCATCCTCTGTTCCTGAAGACATCTTTGAGACTCTGGAATCTGCCATGGAGATTCAGATGCCAGCAGATGAGCAGGACAGTGGAAATACAGGAACAGATCACGAGACCCTAAATTCAAATACAAAATCAAACGCTCCCGTGAAAGATACCAAAAGTGGTACCAAGTTAAAATCATCGGCTAAAGGAACAAAGGAATTGGTTGTAAAATTGACTCCTGTTTCACTTTCAGAGTCTACAGTTAAAGCTGAAGGTCAAGACAGCACTCTAGAAAAGGAAAACAAAGACGCTGATGTAAAAGCCAGAGCAGAGAACTGTGATGCTGTGAAACAGAACCACAGTGCTGGCAGCGAGCCCTCCCCGGAGAGCGAGGCCGTGCCCGTCGAGGACGCCGATCTGCGGAGGTCACCGCGTGTGAAAACCACCCCCCTGCGGCGCCCCACGGACATCAGCCCTCTCACCTCCAACTCCGAGGAGGACAGCAATGACACCGGTCAGGAGAAGCGCAAGGGCAAGTCAGCCAAGCAGCCAGGGAGGAAAAAGGACAAGAAAAGTTCTGCTGATGGGACTGCCGATGGGCCCAGCCCGGAGAAACTCGCCACGTCCAAAAAGCCATATGCTGTGGATCAGAGCTCGGATTCTGAGGAGATGCCAACAGTTCTTAAAGAGGCAGGAATGATAAGTCGTAGTTCCTCAGACATCGACAGCAATAGTGAAGCACCAGCAAATGATCAGAAGACTTCAGATTTGCAAGAGAGTCAACCGGCAAAGGATGAAAATGGGAAACGAAAAAGGAAAAGTTCCAGTTCTGGTTCAGATTTAGATGCTAAGAGAGGCAAATCAGCTAAAGATGCTGCTGCTGCTAAAAAGAAGCGACAGAACTATTCAGATTCTTCAAACTATGATTCTGAGTTAGAAAAAGAGATAAAAATGTTGAGTAAAATTGAGGCTGCAAAAAAGCCCAAGAAAAAATATTCACGAAAAGAAGACAGTTATGATTCTTCTGAAGAAGAGCAGAGGAAGAAAGTAAGCAGTAAAAGAAAGGTAAATTTAAGGAAAAAGAAAGGCAAATCTTCTGAAGATGAGGATGCTGAAAAGTCTTCCCCAGAGAAGGAAATGAACCATTCTAAAGATAAGAAAGTGGGTAAGAGATCATCTGCTAAGGACAAGAAAAACAGAGACTCCAAAGAAGAGTCTGCAAAGGGAAAACATGATGAGTCCTCTGATGTTGAGAAGTCTTCACTGGAGAAAGAGGAAAGCTCTCCTGAAGGGAACAAAACCAAGGATCTGAAAAAGAAAAAGGCACGAGAAGATTCTTCTTCAGAGAGTACTGAGAAATCTACAAAGAAAGAGCTCAAGTCTGAGTCTTCAGAAGACAGAACAAAGAACAAGAAAGGATCAGAAAGCAAAGCAAAGAAATCTGAAAAATTGAAAAAGAAAGGCTTCAAGAAAGAGCAAGATGATTCCTTATCTGATGTTGACAAATCTTCTGCAGAGAAAGGAAGTTGCAATTCTTCTGAAAACGACAAAATTAAAAAGGAACCTGTGTTTCCAGAAAAGAGAAAATTGAGAGAGAGAGTAGCTAAAAGAGTACACCGTGATTTATCCTCTGATACTGAGAAGTCTCCTCAGAAGGAGGAGAGTTCTTCTGAAGATGCCGTGCGCCGCAGGAAGCGAACTGGAACTAAAGAGAAGAAAAAAATCAGTCACAAAAAGAAAATTTCCAAGAAAGAACAGAATGTCTCGTCCTCTTCTGATGAGGAGTCTTACGAAGACAGTAAAAAAAAGATTAAAAGAGGGTCAGTGAAGGAAAGTAAAAAGACTAGCTTAAAAAAGAAGGTGACAAAAAAGAAGGGGGTTGTCACTTCTTCCTCCTCCTCTGATAAGGAGGAAAATGATGATCAGAATTCCACGGGCGACGGAAGCAGCGACGAGCAGAAGATCAGGCCGGTGACCGAGAGCTTGATGCTGTCTGCTGGGGCAGGATTCAGTCAGTCTTCAGGTGTGCAAAGGATGGGCGTGTGCACCTATTGTTAATGTATTCATAGAGGAGTTTTCTGAGATTTGGGTGGCATTTAATAATGCAGAAGTGAAAAACATTCATCAGTAGGTGATGACACATGTAAATGTTTGCAGCCAGTTAGGTTTTCTGGTACTGATTTGGAAGCACCTGTTCTGAAGTTCCCTTCCAACCCAAGCTATGCTGTTCTTCTTTGATCTCATTATTTCAGTTTGTGCAGCTTGTCCCTTGAGGAAAAAAGGATGTCACTGTTAATGGAGAGCCTTGAGCAGCTCCAGTCTGCAGCTGCAGCTTGGCTTTCCAAAGCCTGGTCCTCACTTTGCCTGCCCAGGGACTCCTTTGGCAGAAGGAGTAATTCAGGGAACTCAGGTTTTTCACCTCCTGGTTATATGCTGGAGATGACTCTGAAGACCTTTGGCATTGTAGGACACATCTAAAAATGAAGTGGATGATTTTTGGTGCCTCACAAGAGCCGTGTAGCCTTAGAAGAGCTGGTGTCACTTACAAAAATCTGCCATTGCTTATTGTTTTCATAGCAGGTTTAGTAGTCACTGTTTTCCTTGCCAAGATCCAACTGCTTCCTCAGTGTCCTGAAGATTTAGGAAATCTTAGAAAATTCAGAACTGCTGAGTTTAAAATACTTGGTTTTAAAGAACTTAGAAACGAAGGGCAGTTTTCACATTACGCAGAGAGTAGTCATTTTAATAAATGAATTTTCAACTAGGAAGAAAGAATCTATTTGCTGTTTTAATGACCATGACAGGTAAACTGTTTCCTGTTTTTTTCAATTGTTATATTTCATAGAACTTTCTGTACGTTACTTTAACTGTGGGCTCAGATACAGTAGCTTGTAGAGCTGCAGCTAAACTAAAAGAGAATCAAACTTCAGTGTGTTTGTGAAGATACAAAGGGGAACAGAAAGAGTAGGTTTAGATTAGGTATTGGGAAGAAATTCTTGGTCATGATGGTGTGGAGGGCCTGGCACAGGGGTGCCCCATGCCTGGAAGTGTAAAAAGCCAGGTTGGCCGGGGCTTGGAGCACCCTGGGCTGGTGGAAGGTGTCCCTGCCCATGGCACGGGGTGGAACATGATGAGCTTTACAGTCCCTCCCAACCCAAACCATTCTAGGGTCCTGTGATGAGATAGCAGAAGGGGCATGGCTATATTTTGACTTTCCAGGAAAGTACTTATAGGCAGATACTAAGTACAAAATTACATGACTGTTATTTGTAGTTTCTTAAACAAACAAAACCCTCACCCCTTAAAAGCCCGAAACACTCAGGTTTTAAACTGGACATAATATGCCCCCTTTTTTGTATCAGCTTGGCAGTGACCCATTTCTTCCTGATGCTTTCCTGCAGTTCAGTTTCTGGAGACTTGTTCATTTTTGCACATGCAAAGGCTGCTTTTCAGAAGTGCTGTGCTGCTGCGGATTTAGAGCCCAAGAAAAGTTTGATTTATAGTGTTTTGCATCATCCCTGAGTAGCAGTTGGAGAATAAGTTTCTTATTCTGCGTTTTACACAGCCCTGTAAGGTTTGTTTCTCAAGGCCTTCCAACGAAGGAAGTGTAGTGGTGTCTCTGCATATAATATTGAGACTTTCAGGGCTTTTCCTTGAGTGCTGCCTTATCAGTGTTTCCTCAGTGATGCCACTGCTGGGGGAGATGGCAAATAATTACCAGCTTGCATAGTAATGAACTGGCTTTTTGTGTGTGGGAACTGCCATGGCTGTTGGAACTCTCACACAGGCACACCACTGTGTTTTGGCAGTTCTCAGCATCACTGAACCATCAAACTAAAATACCTTCCAAATGGCACTGCTCATGTACAGTGTTACGTTCACAGACTTGGTACTGAAATGGCCCAGGGGGAAAAGGTTGGCTGTAATATGTCAGAAGGGTTTATTTTGCAAGTCACAAGCAGAAGGATTGGATAATTACTGGAGAGAAGGATTACAGGGTACAAATTGGAAAAACGAGATGGTGATGTGGGATGATTGATAGTAGAGTTAGACCAAGAGAGAAGTGGGTTGGTTTAGGCTGGAGAGAGAATACTAAAAATGGGAAATGAAATTGCTGTTTGCAAATCACCTGATGGGCAGTGTTGGGGAAGGCTGAGCTGGATGTGTGCGAGGCAGCAGATACAGGAGTTGGCAAGCAAATGGATCTAGATACTAGGAAAAGTATTTTATACATTGAGCATGGACAGAACTTGGCACTGGTTGCCTTGTCCAGCTCTGGAATCCTATCCTTGGAAGTGTTCTAAACTTGATTGGCCAAGGCCCTGAAAACACTGACCTTACTTTGAAGGTAGCTTTGCTTTGAGGAGGGAGTTGGAGTAAGTCGTGTCCAGAGGTCTTTCCCAACCTGAGTTACTGTTTGATTCTGTGAAGTCCTGCCTATGTTAGATTATTTTAAGAGGAGACAAATGTATTGGCTTAATGAGTGAATTAATAAAGGAGTCTTTTCTGCGGCTGAACAAGCTGTGTAGATCGAGCGTTGAATGAGATTTACAGTCTGATTTGATCACCAGGATTCTTACACCTAAGTGAGGGACTTCCTGGGATCACTTCTTAGCCAGTCCTGTCAGATGATATCTGGGTAATGCTGTTTCCAGGACAAATGTGCATTAAACCAACTTGGAGTAGCCTCTTACAGCCTGCTTTTAGGCCAGTCCACACAGGTAGAAAAGAAACAGTGCAGGTTATAAATGATGGGGTCTCAGCTAATTAGGATTGTGAGGTTTCTTTTCCTTAGCTTAATTTTACTAGCTAGCAGATTTGTCTGACTTACCTGTGAATCAGAAGAACAAGAGAAAAGCAAGGGGAGAGGCCTGGGAGTGTGCTGTAAATAATTTGAATCCCTCTTTGTGCAGCCAGGAGAATGCAGAGAAGCTTTGAGGCCCCTGGGCTGTTCTGGGTTATGTTCCCACCCTGCTGCTGTTGATGGCCTTTCCACATGAGACAGGGACATGGAGTGCAGCTGAGTTTGGATATTTGCAGTAAGGGTAACGTGGAATTTTCAAAACACAACTCTACACACACACACACACGTACTCTAAAAGCAAAGATAGGCAAGGATTAGTGTTCTCCAGACCCTCCTTGTAGGAGCAGGGCAGCTCGTAGGCTTGGCAAGCAGTTCTGTAATATATTTGTTTGTGCTGCCTTTTCAGTTTACTCAGACTTAGTAGTGGAGATTCTGATAGAGTAGGGAACTTCCTGAGGAACTTAATTTCTGGCTCCTGGGTGGAGCATTCAGTCTCTGTTTTGGTGTAAAAAAAATGCAATTCACAGTGTGTAATAAGGCAAGAATTGCAAGCTGCATGTAGTAGCAAGCATAACGTGGATAGAAGTTCTGCTTGAAAAACTAGATAGTTTATTAATAAAAATACTTCTTTTTACATGTCAAGATAGAAAAGTGGTATCACCCAGCTGTTTTGAACAGGGATTGTTGGTGGTGAGGCAGTTGATGTGCTCTGTTGTGTCTTGTGCTCTCATGCATTATTGATTCCTGCTGGCTTTGCATGTGTTAAGTGCCTCCCGTTTGGTTTTCTTGCAGGAGATGAGGGAGAGGCTCTAGCAAGGACTATTCCCATGGAGGAGGAGGAAGATGATGATGATGATCCTGAGAATAGGTATGCTACCATCCGTAAGGACTTAAACTCGCTTATAGCACCCCCTAGGCGTGGGCGCAAAGCGGCGCAACGGAGGAGCCAGCAGGGTGTAACAGCCACGGCTGCCTGCGCGGCAAAGACTGGCGCTCGGGCCCCCCGCAAGTGTCACCGCGGGGCCAGGACACAGAGGCCACGGCCCCGCAGGGCCAAGCGAGGCCTTAGGAGCCTTAGCTGACACACCTGCCATAGGGGTGTTACACTGTGCTGCAGCACTGGCCAGGTGTGCTCCCCTGCACGGGGGGCCTGGCACAAGCATTGCTGGGAGGCAGGGCCAGAGCTACTGCTGACAAATGGGAATCCCACATAGGTCTCTGCCTAGAGGGGGACAGTTTGCATCTGTGCAATATGCAGTGCTGCAGTATTTTCAGAATGAATTGGTTATTACTGTTGCTTAAGATGCTTTTTTAATTGAAATGCCTTTTCTCAATAAAGAGAAAACACAAATGTGGGGAAAACAGTGTTAGGTATTTTCAGCTGTTAATTCAACTGAGTTCTGATCCACTAAAGAGTCCCTGAAGTGACTAATGTGACACTTAAGGCCCTGGTTCTACAAGCACTGTGCATAGGCTCCACTGGTATCAGAGACTAATTATACACACATATTTTAAGTCTGCATAGATATTTTCAGAATTGTGGCTTATATGTATTGCTTCAGTTTCAAATTCAATAAAAATGAACCTCTGTAAGATACAGTTAGTTGAGACATCCTATTTTACCAGTACATTGTAGCTGTCCAAACTAGCCTGGCTAGACATGTAAAAGCTTTGTTTCCCAATGAGTAAGTGCACAACATGAAGTATTGCTCAGTTCTGAGCCACAGCTTCTTTTTGGAAGTTATTCTAGTTAGACTGAAGAGTTGTTCAACAAAGTTTTATACAGTATTTCAGAAACTGATTTTAATTTTTGGCCATATAGCATGTGTGGGACCAGCTTTGCACAGTTGCTGATGGAGTGTTTTTCTGCTTCTGAGCCTTAATAGTTTAGAATATGGAATCTTTGTTTCACAGAGTTGTATGTTTTGATTTGTGGCTGAAGTCAATTTTAAAAACACTTATATCCTTTATGGGTCTCAGTTTGGCATCAAAATGCTGCTGCTTCTTTTCAGTCATCAAATTTAATTCAGTAACTCAGCTTTTAAAGATGATTTTTAGGGACTTGATGGCACAGGGTCATAAGCAGAACATTTAAACTTTGGTAATAACAAGATTTTTTTAAACTGTACTTTAATTTCAGTCCTGCTTTCATTATTTCCCCCCCCCCCCACCTTTTTTTTTTGGTGAGTTTCTGGTTGGTAACTACACCAATACATTTTTGTCAGAAGTTCAGTATTTACCATACAAATGTTTTTGACAGATATTATTAGTTTAAGGGCCATATTGGGAAATGAATGAATTAATTGCTAACAAACAACTCCATAATATAAATTTGGGCTTTAAAAATCAGTTTCTGTACTTTGTTTTTAAGCTGCCTCTTTGTTACGCTTTTCTTAAGGGAATATTTTGAATATGTGAGATGGGGAGGTATTTTGTCAATAAACAGTGTTGTCAACCTTCAGACCTGTTAACTGGTAACTGCAGTCTGATTTTTACCTTAATCACATGTTGTGCTTGGCACCAGAATCAGAGATCTAAACTGTGAAAAGATAGAACAAATTTCAGTAAGTTAAAAACTTGTTCTTCTGTTTACTCAACACAAAGTGTTTCAATAGTTTATCTGCTGATTCAGAGAAGCTGCCTATTTAATTGCAGGCCAAAGAGGGTACCTAGTACCTGCTGGGTGTTTGTAGTGTGGGAACTCTCCTGTTTGCAAGTCTCTAGTTTAGATGTTCTGTTATTTGCATACCTGGGGATGTGCATGACATGAATATTAATAGTCTTGAAATCATTTTTGCCAAAATGCAATATCCAAGTGGGTCATACTATGCCATACAGTGCTGTATGCTTTCATCTTCTGTTATGTAACTATTATTGGTCCTTCTGATCTTTTAAATGGTACTGTTTGATATGTTTGCAGTAGTTCTGTTTATTAAGAAGTTAATAGTGTATTTAATGCAGAATGCCTTTAAGTATTTGATGGTTACAATAAATTTTTGTAAAACATTTTTCTTGTCCAAGCATTTAATTTAATACAACTCTGACAGCTTGAAAAACAGCCTCTTCCAACAAAGAGGGCACAGTAGTTAAAACAAGGTGTTTGGCAGTTTTCACCATTATTTAGACATGTATGACATTTCCTCGAATTATTAATCTCTTAAAATCTAATTTTAAGGGTTCTGAATTTTCCAGTGATGCCCCAAAGGCCCATTTAATTCAGTAGTGCTGTAGGTGGGATTCTGGTGGCTTTTATTAGCTGCATACAAACCTCCTCCCCTGCCCAAGGGCTTGTGTTGGGCAATCTGATTTCTGTGTGTAACTAGTAGGTGTTTATGAACACAGCATGGGAGCTGATGTGATCTCACTGGTACCTGTACAGCATGATAAAGGACTGAATTTTGAGATAAGGACTTTTGAAGAAGAATGCTTTTTGCTGTGGTAGCGTTGTCTCACCAAGATTTTTAACCAGAAGAGTCCATTTTATTTGCACTCCAAAATTCATAAGCAGGAATGGTGCAAAGTACCATGTGGACTTCACTCCACATCCTGAGGGGCTGCAGCTGCTCTTCCAGTTTTGCTGCAGTGTCTGAAGGATAATTTGAAGTAGTCCTACAGTGTAACTAAGAAAGCCCTGGGTAACTTGCAGCTTGCCTGCCTCTTGGGAAAACTGTTCATTTAGCATGACTTAAAAGTACATAGTAATGGGTTCATTCCTTAGAAGTGTGTTTTGGTGATGGTGTTCTTACGAAGGGGAAAGGTGTTTAAATCCTAGTTGATATAGAACTGTGCATATATACTGTCATTTTATTCTGGAGTTGTTTTTATGCATCTTGGTTGGGATTCCAGCCCCTTCCTGTGGGGCACTGTATAAATACGTGCTGGGGAAGTGCCCTCCATACACACCTCTCTCTAAGCTGAGGTGCCATGGAGTGGGGCAGCGTGACATGCTCGAGGTCACAGCAATAATGCAGGAAGTGTAGGGATTTTTTCATACATTTGGGTTTTTACTACCTGGAATCCTGTGCTGGAGGTCATACAACTCTGTGCCTCTTAATTAAATTTATTGGTAGTGTTTGGCTGTTACATCTGGCTGGCCAAGAATCTTCCTTGTCCTTGACCCAAGGAAATGTTATGGTCCCTTTGGATTTGTGTGGGTTCTCTGGAAAAATGTGAGTGAGGGAATGTCACACTACCATAGCTGCTTTTCTTGCTGCTGTTAATGCAAGTATTAAAATATTAAACTAGCATATGAAGTTCCTTAGCTTAGAGACCTGGTCACTTTAAGTGGATTTTATCTTTAAAAAGAAATATGATATATTATCCTGGTCAACATACATTGTAATTGAAGTTAAAACCAGTTTCAAGAGTCCAGTACTCAATGTCTTCCAATTCCTATGAGCCATTCTGACATCAGGCATTTGTCAGATGCATTGACAAGGCTTAATCTGTTTGGGTCTGGTATGGCTTGCACTTACAATTCCTATCAGATATGTAGTTAATTAAAAAAGGCATCTTTTAATTCTGAGTATCTGAGTGATGTCTCACATTTGTAGCCCAACATCGTCCCAGTAAATCCATTGTGAAGAGAATGTGGCTTTTCACCAACAAACAGTCCCATCTCAATTTGATTCCAAGAGGTTGAGTCTCTATCCTAGATAAAAAATAGGGCTAATTTTCTATGGCAGAAATAACTTCCTAATTAATATTATTATATATAATTAGAAACTAATAAGTTTGCCCACTCTGGCTGGTGGTTACAGTGATGATTAATGGGAATATCACAACATCTTCTGTTCATGGACAGTAGATTTTGTGCATGGTGTCTTTTTAGGGGGTAGATACATTTGCTTTGGGTTTTCTTTTTCCCCTTAAAAATATACTTCATAAAGAACAAAAATGTATGCATTGCTTTTGTAAGACCCAAAGTCAGCCTTTTAAAGGTGATTTGTGTAGAGGTAAGTATTGCCATCCACATCCAAGTTGTGTTAACTTTGCTGATTCACTTGAGGACAGTCAGAGGCAGTGGTACCAGGCAGGACTTTCAGGCTTCAATTTTCATTTCTTTTCAGTTCTTTTTAGTGTTTCTTTTTTTTTTTTTTTTGCCTTTTCCAAAACTTTTGTGTTATTCTAAGCCATTTCATTTTTGAAGGTAAAGTTTATAGTGATCCATAACAGTAACAACTTAATTTTCTGTTCTATAAGGCTTCACTTGAGAGATCCCTGTTCCTTTGCCATTTCCAGGTGCAGCCTAGGTTGTGGTTCAGTTCCATGGGTTTTGAACTGTTGTTTTGAGTGGTACAAAACCTTTCCCATTCTGAATTATCTACATGCAGTATACATTCATTCTCCCAAAAGGCAAGACAGACAAGGTTTGACCTTGAAAAAAGGACTTCATTTAAAATTGATGACCCTGCGATTAAAACTATAGTGTTTCTGATATTTATATGAGGAAGACCTGGTTTCATTCTATCAGGATTATTTTTTCCCCTGGAAGTACAAGTTCTCAGATAACTCCACTGTTTCCCTGGGCTTTTGACATTGTATTTCATATTCTGCATTGGATAGATTCAGGCAAGGTTTTTATGTTGCAAGGGCATGTAAAGGAATCATTTTCCATAGTCACTTGTACATGAGGTGGGACCTTCCTTGTGCTGCAGTGAAACCTTGGGGAGCTGAGTGGAGCAGGGAGGTTTGGGGAGCAGGAACTCATCATTTTTCTGTGACATTCAGGTCCTGTGAGGTTGGCCAACCTCTTTGGTGTGTATGTGTATGTACACAGAAGGGTTTGTGCCACAGTGTAAGGCAAGTGCTTGTAGTTAGTTATCCAAACAGACTGAATAAAATGCAGCCTCTACATTGGTACATTTTCTGTTGCTCTCCAGTCTTGCTGGAAAGCAGGAAGCTTCTCTCTTAAGAAGTGTTATATGAATCTGCTTTCTGAACACAAGTCAACACATTTCATTTAACATGAGATTTTTGCTGATAGATCCTGTCCTGCCACAATGACTTTTCATCATGTGGCTTTTTTTTTTGTTCAGCTTTCAGCCCTTTTTTTGAAGTTCTGAATGGTGTAGGATTACGCTTGTCATTCATAGATTTACTTGAACAATGGAATAAATAGTGTTTTCTGTTTTACTTCAAAGAATTGCCAAGAAAATGCTTTTAGAAGAAATCAAAGCCAATCTTTCCTCTGATGAGGATACATCTTCAGAAGAAGAACCGGAGAAAGGAAAGAAGAAACCTGCAAAGCAGACTGAGAGCACTCGAGATGATGGTAAGCACCAAAAAGCACCTGGGGAAATGGTGCTGGGGCACCTGCCAGGGTTTCAGAGGTCACTTGGGAAAATTAAAAGGGTTAAAGGTGCTTCAGTTTTCATCCAAAAAATGGCATTGATGTTGATGGGTGGTTGCCAGTGTATGTGGTCATGAGGGTTCTCATCTCTTTCAGTCTTTCATGTGTTTATTTTTTTGCTACTGCTCTGATTTCTGTAATCAATTTGTGAGGAGTAACCTATACAGAACAGTAAGTCCTGTAAGTGCACAGGAAAGCTTTGGCTAACACAGTCATAGGAACAGGCATTCCAAGCATTCAGGCAGCATAAAATACGGAACATTTAAGGAAACTGGTATGTTGTTGCTTGTAATTCCCTGGGACAACACAGAACTGAGACTAAATTAATTCAGATTTCAATTCTTGCCAAATTTAAGTGAGGGAAAAAAATGACCGGGGTGTGTGTGGTACTGACTCTTGTGTCTGACAGGAGAGAAGGCAAAGGAAGACAGTAAGTCTGAGAAGGAGGAGGGTGACTCTGAGTGGGACTCCGAGGAGGAGCAGTCCTCGAAGAAGCCGCGCTACAGGCACCGCCTGCTGCGGCACAAGCTCAGCGTGAGTGACGGCGAGTCTGCTGAGGAGAAAAAGGTGCTGAAACCCAAAGACAAAAAAGAAGGGGGGAAACGCAGAAATAGAAGGAAAGGTACATAATCCATCCCTTTTTTCCCTTTCTTGCCATAAAAAGCACTTGCTTCTGTAAAATAAGTCCAAAGCTTTTCAGAATGGGGATCTCAAACTGTGATTTTAAAACCTCTATGTAAACCTGCTTGTGTATGAAGTCTAGAATTCTCGTATCTGTGATTGATAAGTAGTTTTCTTTGAAATGTTGAACACAAGTGCAGATCTCTCCATTTACTCTGTCCTCTGAACTGCATTCATCTTGTGGAGTCTTGCAACACTTATCCCAAAGAGCAGAGAGGAGCCCAGGCTGTCCAAACTGGGCAGATCAGTGTTGTCCTTCCTGTACTTGCCCTCTGTCCCTGGGGCTGTCCTGTCTGCAGGCCCTGGAGCAGGAGGCAGCTCTCCAGCAGTGGTGCAGGCTGGGGCTGAGCACCAGAGGGCACTGTGGGATGAGCCTTGCCTGGGCCCTTGGGCTGCATTGTTGCAGGCAGGGACAAAGAGCCCTCAGGTGCTGGTGCTGTCCCATGGCCAGGACAGGTGCTCAGCCTTCCTGATGAAGGGTCCAGTGTTGTCTGAAATGAGCTTGGACAGTGCTTGTTGCCCTGGAACTGTGCCCTGTAGTGTTGGCCCTTACCTGTGCAGGCAGAATGAGCTGCCCTTGCAGTGCCAGCCCACATGAACCCCTGTTTTATCTTCCAAGTGAGCAGCGATGACTCCAACGACTCCGAGTTCCACGAGTCTGCAGTGAGTGAAGAAGTCAGCGAGTCTGAGGATGACCAACGGCCAAGGACCAGGTACAAATAAGGCTTAACTTAACTCTTCTGCTCCTGAGTTTGGGCTTTGGTTTCAATAGTGCAGTTTAGGCACGGAGGGGGAAAAGTTAAACACTTAGAATTGGTTCTTAAAACCCTTAATGAGACTTGGCTGTAATTTGGTACCTGCTAATTAATTCCATGGCAACTGTGGAAATTTTGAATTGGTGCTGCAGTAGAGGGTACACAACAACTTGATGAGCCTGTACAAAAAATAAAGAGTAAGAAAAAATGAACATTTTTAGATATATCCCTGTCAACTGAGGGATGGTGGATGGCAGCAAAAAACTAATGCTTAACGGTCCTGCAAGTTTTTCTGAGGAAGACCATTGCTGTGTGTCCAGTGAGCTGGGAGGGAGGGAGGAAGGACTTGGGAACTGCACGAAAGGAGTGCATATTCTGCTAGCTAGCAATAACTATTATTGGTAATCAGCAATTCTTGCCATTTTTAATAGATCTGCCAAGAAAGCTGAGGCAGAAGAAAACCAGCGCAGTTACAAACAGAAGAAGAAGCGAAGGCGAATAAGGGTGCAAGAGGACTCGTCCAGTGAGAATGAAAACAAGGTACCTGGGGGGCTCTGGGCAGTGAATGGGGCAGGAGTTCTGTCTCTGCCACCTGCTCAGGGGCCTGGCCATCTCAAACACCTCTGCAGAAAGTACAGGAAAACACTGCAACTCTTCAGTGTTAATTCAGGCTACAATTTGTAAGAAATGACGCTGTTAACTTTTCTGGTCTAGATCTGGACAGAGATGCACAGTGATTAAATCAGTGGATTTTTTAATTGAAATGTAAAAGAGACAAATAGTAGATTAAGGCTGTAGTACTACTGAGGTTTCTTTCCCTGAGTGGAGCAGGTGGCAACTGGTCTGATCTGGCACCACTGTAATAGAAAAAGAGTTGTTTATAAATTCTCATCAGTACTGTGAAGTGATAACAGTGCCTTCAGCATGCCTTGGCACAGCTGGGCTTATCTTTAGTGTCTCAGGGCACATTGCAGTCAAGGTGGCACTTCTTCTGTCCTGCTGGCTAACTTTTAAATTAAAACAGTCTCTTTTTTCTTATTAGCTAAACTTTACCTCTGTATAAAAGAATTTTTGGGAGCTTTTTTAAGAATTAACGTTGTGATGGTCTGTGCCATCATTTTGTTGCTAATGTGCACTTTATTTAATTTCTAACAGAGTAATTCTGAGAATGAGGACAACGATGATTCAAAATCTCCTGGAAAAGGCAGGAAAAAAATAAGGAAAATTATTAAAGATGATAAGCTTAGAACAGAAACACAGAATGCACTTAAAGAGGAAGAAGAAAGGCGGAAACGCATCGCAGAGAGAGAACGGGAGAGAGAGAAATTGAGAGAGGTATGGTCTGCTTTCCTTGTAAAATGCTGGGAGGTGGAATTGATGATTGATTTCTACCTGAATTTAATCTTATAAGTCATTTGAAAACTACTTAACATGCAGCCTTGTAAGCGACAAGTTTTATTTGCAGTTCCCCCAGTTTTATTTAACTACTGTGGACTTTAGAGAGCTGTTTCAGTTCCCTGCCACAGGGAAGAGCACTCTGCCAGAGTATGAGTTGTGGTGTGTAGTAGAGAACTGAAGGGTTCTCTTTGCTGGACAAATTAGGACTCCCAGTTCTGCTGAATCTCATGTCTCTCAGGTGCTTGGTGTTACTCATGTGAGAACTGTTCCTCTGATTCTATTTCTGTTTATAGGTGATAGAGATAGAAGATGCTTCACCTCTGAAATGTCCCATTACAACTAAGCTGGTTTTAGATGAAGATGAAGAAACCAAAGAACCATTAGTGCAGGTTCACAGGAGTATAGTTACCAGATTGAAACCACACCAAGTAGATGGTAAGGAAAAAGAGTTTAAAAACAAATTCCTTTTATCTCTCCATGGGCACAGCACCTTTTGCATCTTGGGTTAGAACCACAGGGAAAACTCTGTGGCAGGCAAATACCAGAATGTCCCCTCTTTTCTGCCTGTCCCCAGATCAGTCACCTGCAACCCTCACAGCAATATGGTCTAACCCAGTTGCCACATCTTCAGTGAAACTGTGAATATAATCAAGTTCAAGACAAAAATCATCCCACATACAACCCACTGGACAGAAGTGAATCAATAATTATCCTGACAGCTGCTTTTCTAAGAGTTGTCATGGTCTATAAATGATCACACATCTCTTAACAGAGTGAACTTCAATAAAATGCATGTTTAGTAAGAACTTTCACTAATTTCCTTTAGGTGTTCAGTTCATGTGGGATTGCTGTTGTGAATCTGTCAAAAAAACCAAGACATCTCCTGGTTCTGGCTGCATTCTTGCTCACTGCATGGGCCTGGGCAAAACCTTACAGGTAAGAGACAAAAGCCATCCTGTTTTCTGGTCTGGGCCTTTCTCTCAGAAGCTGAACCAGCAAAAGCCAGTTCTAGTGGCTTTCAGAACACAGAAAAACTTCCTGTTTCATAGCCAGTGACTCGAGAAGAGTTGCTGCAGGAAAATGTTTTGTGCATAAAACTAGAGAAGGAAGTTTTTGCAGCACTTGGCTATGAAGGTTCTTCACAACTGTGCTTTCTCTGCATTAAAAATATTTAAAATTAAATTAGGTAATCACTGATGCTGATGTGAAAAGGGCATATTTATTTCAAAGTGCTGCGTAGCTCCCCTGCAACTCAGAGCAAGCAAATGCAGAGGTAGCAGAGAGGCTTCAAGAACTGTTTCTAGGACAGGGTAATAACCTTAAGCAGGTTGGGTTTAAATTCTCCTGTCTTCCTCATTCATGTGTTTTTCCTTGAACTGTTTGTTTTCTTGAGTGCTTTTTTAATTTATTTGCTGCACTGATAAAGTACAAGTTTATCAGGTTTGGGGTTTTTTTTTAAATGCCAGACTCTCAGTGTCTAAAGTCAGATGTTTTTTGCTTTTGCTGCAGTTCAGACTCTTGTGGGTCGAGGGGTGAAGTCACTTGTTCCTGTCAGTAGCTCCTCAGATGTACATGCAGATTTTTGGAACAGTTCAGAAACTGTTGCCTTGTTAGGTAACCATAGAGCATAATTTCAGTCCCTTTTTCACTTTCTTTTCACTGGTTTTCCAAATCCTTGCTTCCTGAGATCTTCAAGCCTTCATTGTCACTTCAGGACATGCTCCTTCTCCTTTACACTACTGAAGACTGCTTTGTCAAAATCATGAAAACAGAATATTGTACCATTTTTTAAGATTTCCCATCTTTCTGGGTCTTGTACAAGTGGTTCTGCCGTGTTAAAAGTTGCAGCCTTAGGGGCTCAGAACTGTCTGCAGCTCAGGGTGTGAAGGATGGATGTGTGCAGACATGTAACAGTAAGAAGTGTGTGAACTCAAAAGACACCTGTATTGAATTTAAGCAGCAAGTTGAAACAGAAAAAGCATGTTTAAATAAGATTGTTGGTAATTACTTCCATAATTGAATAGATACTTGTATCCTTCTCTCCTGGTGTTTAATCCCCAGTGGTGTATTCAGTGTTCTGTCTGTGTTTCTCTCTTGCAGGTAGTAAGTTTTCTGCACACAGTCTTGCTGTGTGACAGGCTGGATTTTCGGACAGCTCTGGTGGTGTGTCCACTCAACACTGCCTTGAACTGGTTGAATGAGTTTGAGAAATGGCAAGAAGGTTTAGAAGATGAGGAAAGACTAGAGGTACAAGGCTTAAAAAGAGTTTCTTAAAAATGAAATATCTGAATGGTTTGCGTAATTGGGAAGCTCCACCACTCAAAATATAGGCTAAGGAATGTGAGAACTCTCCTTGCATTAATAAGTGTTAAGTATTAAACATGAGAGCAGTATTTTCAGAGGAACTCCAGCATGTTTTCCCCTTGCAGGTGTGTGAACTGGCCACTGTGAAGCGGCCTCAGGAGAGGAGCTACATGCTGCAGCACTGGCAGGATGAGGGAGGGGTGATGATCATCGGCTACGAGATGTACCGAAACCTGGCTCAGGGCAGGAATGTGAAGAGCAGGAAACTTAAAGAGATATTCAATAAAGCTTTAGTTGATCCAGGTAAGTGAAAATGAATACATTTGGTATATATTGGACTTCCTGGGTTATGGGTGTGAGCAAAGTGAATCAATGAAAACGTCAGCAATATTGAGCAGCTTTTCTTTGTTACCTTTTCTGAGTTACAGAAATGGCTGTTCAGAAATTCCCCCATCCAAACAGATTTCTGTAACAATCCTTTCTATTAGGTCAAATACAAAAGTGACCCCAGGGATACATCCTGGAAACTTCCTGTTAAGTTTCCTTTTTTGCTGCCATTGCTTTCTTTGTAAGGTGATTTGAGGTAACCTTAGATTGGGAACCCAAGATTATTTTCCCCTGCTAATTTGGTATAACCATGAACTGATTTGTTCTTGATGGAAATTACCACTAAGGGGGCAACTGCTCAGAGAAATAGTTAAAAATGTGCCTTAGAAGTGTGAAAAAGCAAGTGTTGATTAAGTGAATACAGATAAAGCAGTTGATTATTTTTTCAGTCTTGAGAAACCAGTGTCTGGTTTGAGCTGAGCTGAACTGAGCCAACCTACATCAACGTGTAGGAAGCACTTGTAGTTAACATAAATGATCTTCTCAGGTGGTCACAGAAAAGAACTACAAATTTTAGGCCTAAAATCAAAACAGCAAAATTTCCCTTCAGATTCTGACCTGGCACCTGATACCTGAAAATACCTGAGTTATGCAGCAGCAGTGTACCTTAAAAACTGGTTTTGAAAGGCACCTTTGCCCTAACTTTGGGATTTCTCAGCATTACACTGAGAATGCAGATAGGTGGGTGGGGTAAATGGAGGGGGGTTTTCTTGGATTTTAATTATCTGACTGGGCTTTACATTGACACTGATTTTCTTTTTTTTTTTTTTTCCCCCTTTCTTCTTGATATTTGTACTTGATGAGCTTGATTTTTGAGCTTGATTAATAGTAGGGCTGTGAATTTTGTTCCACCAGGCAGAGAGTTTATTCTAACAGAAAAAATAACTCTGACTATTGGCATTGGCCAAGTGGAATTGGCATCTCCAGCTCTGCAGACAGCCTGTTGGAGCAGCTAAAACATTAATTAATTTTCTGCCAGCATGACTCACTAAATCACATAATTGCTGTGGAGTCAGGGAAGCTCCAGGCCAGCAGCTGGTGAACTATTTTTGTGGCCATGTGGATTCCACACACATGATTTAAGCAGTGAAGGAAATGCCCTTTTTGCCAGTGCATTTTTTGACTCCTCTTCCTAAAACTGTAGGTACTGAAAAACAACCAACCAACCAAGAAACCAAAACCAAGTGGAGGAGAGCCCCATGCTGTCAGTGTTGTTGTGTATCAGCTTTGCTCAGGATGTTGCATGTACTGAGAACACTGTTAGTGCAGTCCAGGCTGGAGAAGCAAAGTGTGAGTTGCTGTCTCCAGGCAGTGCTGACAGGACAGTAACTTTGTACCTGGGGGGTTGTGTTTTAGTGCAGTGAGGAAATCAAATGGGATTGATTTTCGTGGATCTTTTCCCCTGTGGAAAGTGTGAACATGGAGCCCCCTGTTTTATTCTCTCCTTGGAGTAGTGGGCTGGTAGGATGGAATCAGACCATGAGGAAAATCATCCTTGAAATAACTGCATAATTACTTCCATGGAATGTAGAATCCTTGAGGTTGGAAAAGGCCTCCAAGGTCAAGTCCAACCTTCAACCAAATGCCCTCTAACCCATATGATGCAGGGCCATGTCTGCTGGTGTTTTCAGCACCCCAGGGCTGGGACTGCACCATCTCCCTGGGCAGCCCCTTCCAGTCCCTGCCCACCTTTCCAGGGAGAAGCTTCTCTTAACACCCACCCTGAACTTCCCCTGGCACAGCTTGGGGGCATCTCATGTTACTTCTTGGTGCTTCAAATCTTCTTCTGTTTTACCTAATTGCAGAAAGACAGAAGTGCCCATCTGTTGTTAGCCATTAGTTTTTGGAGCCATTTGGATTGGCTAAATTGATGAGATTGTTCATTGCAAGGTACTTTTTGGTTCCTTGTTGTCTTGGTGCATTGGTGTGGCCAGAACAGCAGGCTGGCAGGACAAGGGGCAGAAGTGATGTGCTGGCTCACTGCTGGGACTGCAAAGAGGAAAACCTCTGCCCTTGGGAGCACTTCTGATTGGAAAAGCTGCAAATTGGTATTTGAGTGCTGATTTAATGTTGTGTGTCTGGTTCAAGGGAACACTGCTGGGCTATGACATACTGTGTAGCAGAAGCTTGTGGTACACTGGAGAGGGGGCCAGAGGGGGAAGGTTTAGCCAAAGTTTATGGGTGGAGAACTGATTTCATTAATTAACTAGCTCTGCTCTGTGAAATAATGGCAGGATTATAAACACATGCAGAGCAAGCAATGGCTTTCCATGCTGCTCTGTGTCACTGCTGGGGTGCTGTTGCTTTATGGATTGCTGCTCTGCTTTGCTTGAGGCACTTCAGTCATGCTGTATTTTTTTTGAAGGGTTGCTACTAATAAAAATTCCTTTACTGTTTAACTTGGAAACTGCTCTTCAGTTGGCACTTGTATAAAGTTCTTGTAGACTTCAGAGGAACAGGAGAACCTGTGTTTGTATCTCTTTTATGTACTTCAGTATATTAACATATGCAAATACAGCAAGGATGAGCAGCTGAAGACTGATTTTTGAGGGAAGTTTGCAGGAATAAGGCTTTTTAGCCTAGGAGAAAGACAATTAAATGACAAATTTTCCACGTGTAAGAGCTGGTTATGAAAAGGATTGTTACCAGTTGTTTTTGACATCAGCTGGAGGAAGGAGAGGACAGAATTTACACAGATTTTCAGCAGAGATCATTTCAATTGGGTGTCACTGCACTGTGTTTTAGCAAGGGAGAGGTCCTGGTGCTTCCCACTTTGGTCTCTTTCCCATAATAACCCTTATCTCTCATGGAGAAAGTGGACTAAATGATCCCTTGGGGTCCCTTTAAGCTTTACATTCCTTTATGATATTTTGAGGAATGTTCTGTCCATAGTGGCTCACATTTGTGTTTTTTAAGAACATGGGAAACCCCCCCCCAGATTTATGACAATCCCTGGTGCTGAATTGGGGCCAAGAGGTCAGTTCCAGGTGCAGTGCTACGAGCCTGCCAAACAAAGCACAGATAATTGTACTAAAATAGGGGAGGGGGGTCCCTATTTTTGCTGTCATTCACTTACCTAAACAACAGGTTTTGAGGTGGGTTTTTGAGTTGATTTTCATAACTTCATGTCAATGAATCACAGTCTTTAATGAAACGAGGACAGGAGAAGGGATCTGTCACTGTTAGAGGTAGTTGTCTGGAATGGAAGAAGGACTCTGTCGCCTCTCAGTGGTTTTCATGCTGTCAGAACTGGGAAGGTACAAAGCTGTGAAATAATGTGGGGAAATGTTTGTGTGGCAGGTGCATAAATTCAGAAATAAGTAGTCTTGGGTAAGTCTAAGTGTGTTCAGAATTCATATGTGGATTTTCAGAATTGTCTTCTCAACTTGGCTCAAAAGTTGGAAAGAAATATTTTCTTGATTTCTCTTTAGTGTGTAAGATTCAATTCACTTTGACCCTTAAAATGGCACAATTAAGATGACTGGTAAAACATTCATTCTAAGTTACTAGTTGAATCCTAGAATATCTTTTAGTACTCCTTTCAAGGAAAGAGCTTCCAGAAATTGCCCCAAATCTGAAAACAATTAGGGTATGTAAGTCTCTTCTGCCAAGTTTAGTATTATTTGCCTTAAACTCCAAATTGTAACACTTAATAATTGTATTAGAGTTGCTTTGCATACTGTAGAAATGTATTTTGGTGTGATTTTGACATTCCTTATGCCACTCACATCAAGGTCTTGGGTTTAGCTTCTGGAGGGAAGCTGAGGACCTTTCTGGGGTGACTTTCAGCTACAGGGTGCCAATTCCCTTGTCTGTAATTCAAGTCACATCTGGTTGTGTTTCATCTTACCAAGTCTTGTGATTGCACTGTGTATCCCTGTTGATACCGACCTTTTGCCTGAACGAAGAATTACAGGCAACCTGAATTTTGGTGGATTTGGGGTTTGCCTGAGTGTCAGTAGATGGCAGCCTAAAGCTGGAGCTGAAGGAACAGTCTTCCAGAGTTCTGACAGGGTGGATGGAGGTTCATTGCACACAGGTGGTGTAGGGATAGACCATTTGAATAGCAATGTGTTGCAAAGTTTGTAGTTTATCAGAATGTTATCAGTTTGTAGTTTATGAGAATGGCTCCTCTGAATACTTGGGCAGAGGTTGAGTGAGAACCCAAATGGTGTTAAACCCCCCCCCATAAAACACACACACAAGTTAAAAAAAACACCTTAGTAACATCAGTAGGACAAATTGTGGGTTCTTCAGGCTGTCAGTCTCTTTGTGGTTATGGAACATGGGAGAGATCTAATGTTATTTCTTTTCCAGGCCCTGACTTTGTGGTTTGTGACGAAGGACACATTCTGAAAAATGAAGCATCTGCTGTCTCTAAGGCAATGAACTCTATTCGCTCCAGGAGAAGAATAATTCTCACAGGAACACCCCTGCAAAATAATCTTATAGAATGTGAGTAGTCTGGTCTAGGAAGTGTTTATTTCCTTGGTTTTACTTTAGTCTGTTAGCAAGATAATACAGGTTTAGTTTGATGAGGAGAAAAGAATTTGATCCAGTGAAGCTGCCTGTGAGGTCTCTGTATCTTTATTTAGTTGTGACACATTTATTTTCTGTTTGAATTAATCCCAGTGCTGTGCTTTCCATTCTGAACAACTCAAGTGTGATCTTTTTGTCCTAGATCACTGCATGGTTAACTTTATTAAGGAGAATTTACTGGGTTCAATTAAGGAGTTCCGGAATCGGTTCATAAATCCGATTCAGAACGGTCAGTGCGCAGACTCCACTCTGGCCGATGTCAGGGTGATGAAGAAACGTGCACACATTCTCTATGAGATGTTAGCTGGATGTGTCCAGGTAAGAGCACCCCAAGGCCTCTCAACTTGTTCTCTCAGAGCTCCATTAACTCTTTTGACTGTAAGATTTTCACTGGTTCTTAGGTCTCTGTGTTATTGTGGCTAGAAACACACTGACACTTGGAGAAAACCTAAGGAATTTGTGTACCCTAAGCAGGATATATCTGTATATTAGAGAATACAGCTGTTCCTTGCTAGGGGAATAGACAATTTTATGGTAGAGAAGAGCATTAGTTGCTTTGAAATATTCTTATTTAATTTGATACGCATGTTTAAAAAATACACATTTAAAAACTCAGCTGCCTTAAAACCTGCACAGAAAGTTGGTGATCTGTAATTTGTCCCTTGATTATGAATTCCTCTTTTTTTCTGATCTAAAAGAATCAGAACAATGGGAAAGGGGAGAGAAAGAAATGGATTCAGCTCCAAAACGGTGAAGAATTTATCTTAAGAACCTTAGATTAAAACAAAAAGCCAAACTACCCAGACTTGCAGAATAAGGGCTGGATGCCTTGCCCTTCAGTTAGCCTGCACCTTGTGGGCCATCAGCAGGATGTCCTGCTTTCCAAAGCCCAGGCAAGGTGTGACACCCTGCAGGCACAAAGAGCCTCCCTGGCTGGGCAGGTGCTGGGAGCTGATTGAAGAGTCCCTGTGAACACGAGCTGGGTGAGGCTGCCTTGGTGGCACAGTCCCACAGCAGAGAAATAAGCAGCTTTGTGGCAGTGGAAAAGGCCTCCTGTCATAAAGTCTCAGAAATAGGAATAGTACTGAGTGTGCAAAATTCTGGGCAGCAGGACAGGAACACAAAGTGAAGGACAGAATGGGAAGAGGAACATAAATAGCAAGTAAATGTGATGTGTTCAGATGCCATGCTCCCTGTGTTTGTGCAGCACTGGGCAGGTCCTGCCTGTGGAGAGCAGCTCTCCCTTTGGCCCAGTGAGCCACTGTGTCATTTCCTTACAAGAACACAACTGTGCTGCCAAAGGGTGTTCTCAGGAGCTGTGCAGGTGTCACCAGCACCAGGACCAAGAGGACCTGCCTGCAGGAGAACCAGGGTTTGTGCAGCACAGCACAGGCAGAGGGGCTCTGGTCAGGTTCACTTCACTCCCCAGCACAGAGCAGTCTGATCAGGATCAATACAACACTTGGCTCAAGGCAGGGGACAGAGGTGTAGACTCTGTAAACAGTCAAAAGAAATGGAAATAGAAATAAAATTGCATTGCCCCAAGCAAGTGTTGAGAAAAGAGTTAATCCAGAGTGGGAGACCCTGGTGAGACAAACATTGCTATTAGCTGCTTGGCTTACCTGTGCTTTCACAGAGAAAGGTTTTAGTATTTACACTTACATACTTATGTATTTAGTATTTCACACCTGCTTGACATGCTTTCACAGAAAAAGGTTTTAGTATTCTTAAAAAACCCACAAAAATAGTTCCCAGAGCAGCTGGGGTTGCAGGCAACTTTGCAAGGCCTTGGAACTGGGCATGGGGTTAACAGGTCATAGAGTTTTGCCTGCACAACCACACTGAGTAGGTAAGATGGGTTCCTGCTGACAGGGCCTGTAATTGGATTGTCTTTTGTGGGTTATTTGTTCTCCCTTTGTGGTTGGAAAGCATCTGAATCATTGTAATTTATCCATTTGTTGTTGAAGATGCCAAAAGTTCTTGAGCTCTGGGGAGTGGTTTTTGTGTTTGTGACTAAAGCCCTGTTTGTGGAATTGCAGAGGAAGGATTACACAGCTCTGACCAAGTTCCTGCCCCCGAAATACGAGTACGTGCTGGAGGTTCGGATGACCCCGATCCAGTGCAAACTGTACCAGTATTACCTGGCCCATCTCACAGGTATGTGCTCACCCTTCCCTCTGCTCACCCTTCCCTCTGCTCACCCTTCCCTCTGCTCACCCTTCCCTCTGCTCACCCTTC
>VZUH01004664.1:72783-84821 GCA_013401175.1 Xiphorhynchus elegans
TCTGCTCACAGCACTCATGGCCATTGAATGAGGGACAGTTGGCCATAGTTGGTGGGTTGGGGGTTTGGATGTGGTGTTGGCTCTACAGAGGTCTCTTTCTGCTTCCTGTAAGATTCACTTTAGCTCTTGACACTTGCATTGTAGGAAAACATTTGGGGTTTTTTGAGAAAGAATAATAACAGCAGTCCACTGTCAGGTTTTGGATCATAGGTGCTTTTTCCTTTTCTAAATATAAAATACAATTGATTTCATGTCTTACTCTCCTGAGAAACAAGGTATTGACTGTAAGATTAGAGGGAGAGAGCAAGATTTGAGCTGTCCTGGTGTCAGCTCTGCCAAGCCCTGCAGTTCCCTGCTGCCTTGTGCCAGCTGAAGATGTTATTTGTCAAATATTGGCTCTTTTGTAGAACTGGCTCTTCCTTTCCTCTCAGAACCCAAGTCTGAGTTTCACAATGACTCTGCTTTTCATGAACTTCCAGGGAGGTCTTGACTGGGTCTGTCCTGAAAATGTGCATCTTCCCCCCAAAAATGTAAATTGTTTAATTGAGAAGGTGTCTGAGGGAACAAAGACAACCCTAGAATGTGTTACTGTGGCTGGTGTGCTGGTCACTGCATGAGAGGAGCCAGGGCAGCTTGGAATTTTAGTTCATTGGGATATCAGCACGTCCCAGTCACACACAGCGTGGGAAGGTCATGGCCAGGAGCTCCTGGGGAGCTTTTCTGTACCCACAGCCACGTCCCTCAGCTGCACTTCTTGGGTTCTGGAGCAGTTCTGGGATTTTAAATACCATTTATAATAATTGACTTAATGAATTTCGTAGTCAGGAGTGTTTAAGGCACTGCTGGAGGATTCTGTGTACATCATGAAGGAGGAATTCCCTTTCTGTGGTGGTTACAAAATGCCCTACATGATTGGCTGGGCCAGTTTATTACATATCTATTTTTTATTGTTTTTTCACTTATTAGACTGCCTGTCTTAAATGTCTGTCTGTTGCTGAGGAATTTTTTTTTAAACTACATTTTTCTATTCTGGTTATTCCCCCAAGTTTAGTTACTAGAAAATGAATTGTGTCTCAAATGAGCCTCTGATTTAGAGCAGTGTGGAATTCGTGGTGGTGTCACCTTTAGGTTCTGGAGGGTGCAGTCTCTGATCCCCCAGGAGAGCTGCCAGCTTTGGGACCACCATTCTGCTTTCTGGGGCCTCTATTTAGCTCAGTTATACAGAGTTTTCAAAGTCCATAGGGCTCGTTAAGGTAAAACTTGCTAATGGCAACTTTGTCTGTGACAGCTCATGAGGAGGGAAGTCAAGTCTGAGATTTCTGTTACTCTCACAATTCATTTCCCAGAGATACTCCAAGCTGTGTAATTAAAACATGCTTTGTAGATGCTTAGGGGAATTATCTTATGTATTGAGCAAATGCACCAGATAAGTTCTGTTTGTTTTTTTGTAGACACTTGATAACTGCAGTGCAATAAACATTGGCTTTTTGCAGGTTTACATGCCTTAAATTATGCACATAATAAATAAATAAATTTCTTTCAGGAACCTAATGTGGTGCTTAATGAGAAATCAAGGCTAGGAAAAAGAAATTTAACTCTCTGAACATTGTTACTACTTTGCACTAATCTGTGTTTGGACAATGAACTAATAATTAGGCTGGGCTTTTTTAGGGTTTTTATTGTAGCAGGATAAAAACTGCAGCATTGCAAGTCACTGAATAAAGGGAGCTAAAAATAGTAAGCCAAATTCATTGAACCCTAAATGCCAATGTTATTTTGTGTTTTCCGCCTTGGGCTGCTTTTACAAAACCCAGATAGAAAAGGATGTCTTTTTAAGAGGATTTGGAGTCATTCCTGTGCTGAGGAGAAATGTGCTGCTTTTATGTACAAACGTAATCATGTTTCTCATTATCAAGAAAAAGGGGAAAATCTAATTTTGACAACTTTAACTAGGAAAAAAAAATGCCTGTGACTGAGTAATTGGAGCTGTTTTACAAGAGATGTTACAATATGAGGTGCATCTGGAGAGAACACTCAGTGCTGCACTGAGGGGTTGTTCAAAGGGGATCTCAGTGTGACAGACTCACTTCAGGGGTCCCCTCTGAACCCTGAACTTTATTGGCAGGTGTAGGTGGTGGCAACGAAGGTGGGAGAGGCAAAGCTGGAGCTAAACTATTCCAGGACTTCCAGATGTTGAGCAGAATCTGGACTCACCCCTGGTGTTTGCAGCTGGACTATATTAGCAAAGAAAATAAGGTAAATTAGATATATCAAAATACTCATTGTTGAGAACTTTCCAAAGAGGCTTTGCCAAGTTCTAGGTAAAGTTTCGTCCAATTAATGGAAATCTTTTGCTGTGGGGTAACTTTGCTGCTGGTTTTGTCATATTTTTCTTTCTGGGTATGTTGTCATTCTTAAAACATTTCTCAAGGCCAACCCTTTGTAGAATTTACCATTGTTTAAATGAAGAATAAGCAGATGGCTAAAGGTTTAACAAAAGCTTTTGGATGAACACACTTAATAATTTCTTTTTTTCTCTTTTGAGGGCTATTTTGATGAAGACAGCATGGATGACTTCATAGCTTCAGACTCAGAAGACACTTCCATGAGCTTAAGTTCTGATGAGTATACAAAGTAATTGAGCTTATATTTTGTTTGTTGGATTTATTTCCCCAATTGAACTGAAATGGTTGTTTGTTTTGTATTTTATGTATCTTAGATATGTTCTCTAGCAGTGGAATTAAAAAGAATAAAAATAATGGGGTGTATAATTGTGCTTTTTCAGGAAAAAAAAATCCAAGGGGAAAAAGACAAAGAAAGAGTGTAGCTCAAGTGGAAGTGGCAGTGATAATGATGTTGAAGTCATTAAAGTCTGGAATTCAAGGTCTCGAGGAGGGGGAGAAGGAAATGCAGAAGATCTTTCGAACAACCCTTCCTCAACCAAGTCAGATGAAGGTGAGTGTCATACAGAATAAATAAATGTAAGGCAGCCTCATTTTGGAAAGGGCACTGGGAGGGGGCTGGCAGGAATTCTGCTGTGCTGCAGAATGGCCAATTCCTTCATTCCACACTTGCAGCTCCTGCTCCTCCTGATGGGATACTCAGCCTGCGAAAACAGGAGCATCAGTTTGGGACTGGGGGTCTTGGGGCAGGGAGGGCTGCACAGGGATTTGTTTATTTTAATTCAAAAGTACAAAATGATAGAAAGTGGACAGGAGCTGTGCTGCTTTTCATCTTCTTTTAGCATAAATGCTGAACTGTTAATGGAAAGTTCAAGAAATGCACATGTCATGATTTGTTGCCCCTGGAATTTGAATTGGGGGGTGTTGAGCAAACAGATATGATGCAGCAGGAGTACAAGCCCTTCTTAAAGATGGTTTAAACTTCTTACCTTTCATTTTTTGGTTTCTCTGTAATAATCTGTGTTTTGTCTTGTATCTGATATCATGAGGTAGTTTTCTGATTCTGTCATTTCATGTATGTCTAGTGATTTTCCCCAACAAATTCAATTTTTTGGGGTACAGTTAAGGTGGGAGTTCTGGGGTTTTTTGGTCCCCATAGTAATGCCAAACGTCTTGTAAATATGTAAGGGGAGGAGGCTGTGTGTGTGTAAAACACACACAGAGATTAAATGTGTCAAGTACATTATAGCAGGGTGAGTTTCTGTCTCTGGATCCCTGAAATGTCCACCTCTCCTGCAGCCTTGGAATTGCTAATACTGCAAATGCTGGTTTTAATCTGTGTCTTTAACTCTTCATACCAGTTACATCTAATAGTGAGGAAACAATTCTGTTCAGACATTTCCAACCATGTAAATGGAGGCCATGTTTTTATCTTCAATTTATTTTTTTACAGGCAAAGCTGCATCCTCTTCCAACCCTGGCAGCCCAGCACCAGACTGGTACAAAGATTTTGTCACTGATGCAGATGCAGAAGTGTTGGAACATTCTGGGAAAATGGTGCTTCTCTTTGAGATTCTTCGAATGGCAGAGGAGCTTGGAGACAAAGTGTAAGTCAGTTCTAGACATGCTGCTGATGACCTTGGAAATAAATCCCTCTGCCAGTGTTCTTCATTCACTCTTGAGTATTCTGGAGCTGTTTTCTGAGGCAAAGGTGCATATGCCACATTCCTTCTTATCAGGGAGTTTTCTCACACGTGGCCAAGACTCTACCAAAGTCTTTACCTGTGTCTAGAAGGACTGTTTGTCTCAAAGACCATAACAGAGGGAGGAGGGAAGAAAAACCAAGCAGTGCAATAATTCAAATAACTTCAGAGATGAATTTTGTGTTTCCCTGTTTCTGTTTCCAGCCTAGTGTTTAGCCAGTCCCTAATATCTCTAGATTTGATAGAAGATTTCCTGGAGCTGGCTAACAGGGAGAAGTCTGACAGAGAGAAGCCTCCTATCTATAAAGGTGAGTGTCTCCCTGAACAACTGCAAGGCTCATACCTCTTTTACAAGTCTATTCAGTCCCCAGGGAATGGATTTAAAGTAAGTATTGTGTGCTCTGGACTGTTCCTGAGGTTGGCAGGATTGTTGGTCTCCCCTGCAGGTGGGCTCTGCTATCCCAGTATGGACTCTTGCTTCTGATTTCATTCTGTGTCATCCCTGCTTGTTACAGCCTAAGCAGCTTAAATGTTCCCCATCTGAGAGGAGAGGAGGCATTTTGTTAAATCCTGTATAAAAGTGCTGTTACAAACTGAGCTGTGGCAGATTCTGGTCCATCCTCCTGGGAGAGCTGATGGAGGGATGAGGGTGCTTTAAACCAGCGTGGAAAATGTGGATTTATATGTAGGGCAGTGGATTGGTGCATGGATTTCATAAGGGAGCAAGGACTCAGTTCATTATTCCCTAGTGATGCTCAGATGCCAAGGAAGTTCTCCCTCATCCTCTGCGTAGGATGTTTCTCCTGTTTACTCCGAGATGTTCCCAGAGCTCCTGGTGATGCAGCTGATCCTTAGGTGGAGTTTCAGTTCCCAGGACATGTGGATTGAAGAATTCCTTCGAGTCTGCCATTCCTTCCAAACATCTCCTGCAACTGTTCCACGTGTTTGCACTTAGAAATAAGAGGGAAGTGGCTCAGGGACAGACAGAGAGTCCCCTGAGGATCTCCAGGATCTGCCTCTCACTGATCTGTTGTTTCTGGCTGTTCCTTCCTTTTTGTGAGCTTTTGTTACCTTCAGATGTCACAGGCTGTTTGGTTGTGGGGGAGTTTGTGCCTTTGGTCTGAGATAATGTTTTAAGGAGTGTTTTTTTTCATGTATGGTAGTTGTGGTAAGCAGTGAGATTATGTGTCATGGCAAGAGTCACCATCCAGAGCCCCTCCTGGCATAGCACTGTTCCTCAGAACTGATTGACTTGAGCAATGCTGTCTCCACAATATGCAGTTTCTTTACAATTGATGGCTCAGTGCTAGTAGTTCTGTGTACACACACCTTGATGGCCAAAGAAAGCAAAAGGTTACTTGTGAATTGGGGAAATCTTCTGTCAGCCCTTGGTTTTTCCCCCAGTCTGGCAGAGGAAGTTGCTGTAGCTCCCAGGGTAATGAAGCTCAAAGATTTTTCTGAATTTCAGTCCCAAAATGATTAGAGCTTGACTTTTGAAATGTCCTTTGGAGCATTTCCTTACAAATGCCTGTGGTGTGGGAGAGGCTGCCTTACAGAAATGCTGCCCCATGGAGCTGCTCAGGTCACCTGGAGCAGGACAGTTAGTGCTGGAGTGCCTAAAGATTAGACTGAGCTGCAGCTTTGTGTGACTGCTGGTTACATTCACTTGGGCTCCAGGTCAAGGCATATCCCTGCAAATGGGTATGTACAGATAGAACAGTGAAAAATCAGAGGAATGACCCCAGAAGAGCTCAGGTATTTGTCAAATGCTTCAATTTAAGTTTAAGCCCAGAACATTTTCTGTAATTTTTTATCTTTACGTTCCAATCTGTATAAAACTGCTTGGAGGAGTTTCATTTAATAGCAATTGATCTTACTGTAAAAAAATAACAAAATCTTAATAAGAAATGGGTGGGGATAGATACTGGATACTTTTTACAAGGTAAAATGACACTGGCATTTATTTTAGTCTGGTTTTGTATAATTTTAGACCAAACTTGCTTAGGGTTTGTCCAAGCTGTTGCAGGCTTGTGGATGATCACTGTAATCACAAATGCAATTCTTCTGTCAGGGTGCATATTTTATATCTTGTTATGCAAGCTCTACAACAGAAGGCAGGCACTTGTGTCCTGCAAAACATTCTCAGTCTTGAATAGTAACACCAATAATGGTCTTCTCCTGTTGTCAGATCAGTGTATTTTATGGTCCATATTTGTTCCTTGCTCCCTGGAGGGCTGTGGATATCCATTGTTACCTGTGTGGTTACTCACAGCCCCAGCCTTTTAGTAATTTGTCTGTGCCATTTGTAGGGGAGGGAAAGTGGTTCAGAAACATCGATTACTATCGCTTGGATGGCTCAACTACAGCCCAGTCAAGGAAGAAATGGGCTGAAGAATTCAATGATGAAACCAACGTCAGGTGAGGTCTTTTCTCATGTAGATGCTTTATTTTCCCCTTTTCTTTTGTGCCCTATTTCTTTGTTATTGTGTTAGCTCAGTTGCCTTAAGGGTAGGCAAGTAATTTTCACAGTGTTACCACAATTTGTACAGAAAATGTGCAGCAATAGTTACTGACTCCTTGAGATTAATTCTGTTTGTACTGCTCAGTTCTCTTTCAGTGTTTGCATGCAGTTTTCATAGTTTTTTAGACTGTAACCAGTTTAAAACAGAGGAAATGCTTTTATTACTCTTACTCCAAAGGATACAAGGCCCTAGGCAGGTCAGAGCCCATGGGGTGTGCCAGGAGGCAGCAGTCCCTGGGGCACCCAGAACCAGAATTGTCTCCCAGCCACCCACTGCTCATCCAAGATGGGACTTGGAATTCACATTTGGATAGAGAGCTATGAACATGTACAAGTTCAGTGAAATCAAGGAGCTTCACCTTGCCAGATTTGTTTAAAAAAATAAAAGTATGTGGTTACGTTGCAGTCATTTATAATGGGCAGGGAAAAAAGTTCAATTAGGAAGTAAAGTAATTCAATGTGAATACCTTTAAATAGTTTATTCTGTCAGATACCTATCAAGAACTGTTTTCAAGTTGAAGCTGAGAGAGATGGCATTCAAAAAAAGCAGATGTGTCAGAGACAGTGTCATTCCAGAGTTATCCTGAAAGTTTGCAGGCAGGAAACCATTTCAATGGATCACACCTGCCTATTTAAAATTATGGTTTATTTTGATGGAACTAATTTTATTAAAGCTTGAAAGTGCAAGCCCCAAAGTTTTTTCTTCCCCTCCAGTTTCTGTTAACAGTTGGCTTGCAAGGTCCTTGATCTGTGTTTTTGGGGAATGTATGTTTTGCTAAAAGTGTTGTTCTTGTAAGATCTGTGTCTGTTTTATGCTTCATACATTATTTTAATGAAGCTTTTGAGTTGTTTCAGTGCATGAACAACTCCTCAGTAACACAGCAACACAGGAACAATGGTTGTTTTCCAAAATACTCAGATTTTGCACCTCTTGTCTGTTCCAGAGGCCGCTTGTTCATTATATCCACTAAGGCAGGTTCCCTTGGAATAAACCTGGTGGCTGCCAACAGAGTCATCATCTTTGATGCCTCCTGGAACCCCTCCTACGACATCCAGAGCATCTTCAGGGTGTATCGTTTTGGGCAGACCAAGCCTGTGTTTGTGTACAGGTTTTTGGCTCAGGTGGGTTCCTGGCTGGCGTCTTTGTGAGGTTTGATCCTGCAGTCAGATCTGTGAAGTGGCCCTGTGTGCAGTGGTGGTGGAGGCTGCAGTGCCCTGCACTGATCCACAGCAGCATTTGGCAGCTCTTGAAGGGAGGAAGGGTCAAATAAAGACAGACTGAAATTCTGGAAGTGACTGACACATGCAGAGCAGGGACCTCACCTTTTTTAACTTGCACACCACTAACAATTCCGAGTTGAGCAGACCCTCTAGAGGGTGGTGGGTGGTGGGAATAGCCCTGCTCAGTGCAGGTGCCTTCTACAGAGCCTGCTCTGTGCAGCCCTGCTGGTTCCACTGCAATGGAATCAGGGCACATAAAGGAATTGTTGTAAAAGGCATCCAGGCCTGACTCAGACTTATGTGATGCCTGCAGGTATTAAAGATGTGTAATAATTCTGATGAACACTGATCTGTGCTTTTTTGAAGTGCAAGGCCATTATTTCTGTTAGGAAGTGTCTTGCTCAGTGTTCTAGTTCTTCAGGTGTTCCTGAGCACCTTTTCCCAGTAAGAGCACTTAACCCTTGATCAAGTCACCATCTCCATGCCAACTGTCTGTAACATGTCAGGAATGGGTTTTCTCCTCAGGCTTCAGGCTGTTATTGTAGTTTTCTCTGTGCACTTTTGAACTGCTGATATTCTTTTAAAATCAGGCTGTTCAGAACAGGCTGTGCTGTTCTCATCCTTCTCAGTCACCATCATTTTTTTTCAAAAAATAAGTGATTTTCCTTTTTTCATCAAAGATCTAGTTTTGTTCATACACAGCTGTGATGAATTAGCCTTGACTGCTTCCCTTCCCCTCTCCCCTCCACCACAGTGATATGGTATCTGTTTTCCTTCTTACAAAGCAGCAAAATAAGGTACATGCTGTGAAAATTGCCCTTTTTTTTGTCATAATCCTACTTTGGGGAATTGCAGCAAAACTGGATCTCTTAAAAACACCATTGAAAGAATAATTTTCTTCCTCTGGTCAGCAGCTAGATGACATCTGTCCCATACACAGTCCTTACGGTGTTTGCTTCCAGCAGGTTTTTCCTTTTATTTCTCCACAAAGACTTTCGGGTTCTTTGTAGGAACTCGGTCAAAGCAAGGAGGGAAGTGGAGAACTGCTGTGTTGTTACTCTGGCTCTTTTCTGTCTGAATTCCTTTTGCCCCATGCCAAGCCAGTGTGTGTGTGTGCAGGGAACCATGGAGGACAAGATCTACGACCGGCAGGTGACGAAGCAGTCGCTGTCGTTCCGCGTGGTGGACCAGCAGCAGGTGGAGCGCCACTTCACCATGAACGAGCTCACCGAGCTCTACACCTTCGAGCCAGACCTGCTGGACGACCCCAACTCGGAGAAGAAGAAGAAGAGAGACACCCCCATGCTGCCCAAGGTAAGCTGGTCACACTGCTGGGATGGTGTGCTGTGAAAATGACTGGCATCTGGTTAGGATGTGAAATACCTTGTCTGGGCAGCAGAGCCTTGTTTTACTGTGGGGCAGTGTTGGCCACCTCAGAGGGACACAACAAATACAGAATTAATGTCATAGATGGTGTAATAGGGAGTTTCCCTTCGGGGTAATGGACAGCAGAAGAGAAAGATGAAACAAAAAATTTTAAGTCCAAACAAGCGAAGATATGTTTTCACACCATTTGAGTGAATAGAAGTTTTATTGCATGAAACTGGAGGCCAAAATTCAGATTAACATCTGAGTGGGTGCTGGTGATACCCAGCACAACCTCAGTTTGTGGTAACAAATCTGTGAGGTGACACTCTACTTTGAGGACTGTTCTTTATCTACCAGGTAAGAGTCAGATTAATCTGTGCTCTCCTTCCCAAGACTTTTTGGTTTTTATTTCCTGGTTTACCTCTTCTTGAAGAAACCATTAATAGAGATATGGTAGAGATAGGGGAAAAGTTGCACTAGGCAGCCAGGAAAGAGCTTTAGGGAAAACAGTGACTAGTTCTGTTCATTTATTCCTTTTTTCCACACACAGCATGTAGAGATAAAAATTCTCTTTAGGATCATGTTGCATGATCCCCTGGTGCTTTGTCCTGGTGAGCTCGGCACCCCCCCATCCCTGCAGCTCCTCCCTGGAACCAAAGGCCACTGGAGCTTCACCTGAGCTGCTGTTCCATCACTGAGCTGTCACCAAGCCTGAGCTGCTCCCCTGTAATTACCAGCAGAGCAAAGTAGGCATTTAGGCTAAAAGGAGCTTTAGTTCTGCCTCTGACAGGTTTTGTCTGTAATTGTCTCCCTTTGTCTTCGGGCCCTTTTTGCATCTTCAGAGCAGAGTGTGCTGAGCAGTGCTCTGGCTGTGACTGCTCTGGACAGGGGGGGACTGAAGGGACATGGCACTTGGAGTGCTTGTACATGATTTCAGAGTGCAAGGGGAGACACAGCCAGGCACTGGGAGAGCAGATTCCTCAGAGCATGGGTACAAAGGGCTTAGAAAATACACCTTTGAGAACTGCCTCTTTCCATGCTTTCTGCAGGGAATTTGGAATAGGAATTCAGGGAAGTGCTTTGCATCTTTTCTCCAACCATCTAAACATGAATGTGGAAAAAGCTGGAGGGACAAGAGGTTTTCCTCTCAGAGACCTTCTTGACTTCAGTGATACCCCACAGGAAAAAGGTTCTTTACAAATCCTTTAGCCAGAACTCCTGTGTGTTGAGTTATTCAGAGCTGAGTGGTGGGGATTTTCTTGTAAGGAAGAGATTTTCAATCCTTTTGCTTTCAATGGGTTAGGGGAATTCATTCTGTGTGTTAAAGAACTCAGAAGTAAAAAGTTAGTGAATGAAGAAACAAATACTACTTGATTTTCAAATACATCCTTGAGAACTTTGGCTTTGCAATAATCCAAATTTGAGTCCAAGACCAGTTTTCTTCAGAAGTGTTGTTAAGGAGGGAGGATGTTGAATGCTTCTGTTTTATATAAAGAATCACATGGCAGGTGTGCAGTATGTCATTTTCCTGGAAATTTATCCAAGTCTCATGTCAAGGTTTAATTGTAGCAGCAGTTTCTGCCCTCTGTGGTCTGGACAAGACCTCCAGGGGCCTGAGGAGCTCCCTGTTGTCCTTCAGCCCCATCTCCAAAAGGCTGTTGCTCTGCCCTTGCCCCTCTGAAACAGCTTCTGTGTCTTCAAATTTGTGAATACTTAGGGTTAACAGAGTATTTGTATTATGAATATGGTCCACATGAATTATGAAGTTAGTCTTAATTTCCACTGCTTGATTTCATTCATCCCCTGTCCCTCCACAGCTGGAAAGGACTGGTTTGGAATTTCAGTCCAAAAAAGATGCACCAGGTGTCCTAAGACTGAGTAGTCACTGGGTCAAATATGCTGTACTTAAGTATAGAAATAATGACAATGTAATTTACAGAAATAATTAAATATAGGCCATGAGCTTTATGCAAATGCAGTGACTCCTTATCTAACCCAAAGTAAAGGCAGCCTGAAAAAGCAGGCTTTATTGTTATTTTTGTAGAGTAGCAGCAATTCAAAAGGAGAAGATGGGGAAGGTGAGAAAATCCTGCTGAATATATGATGGTTGTGTTACATTTTGCTTTGCTCTGAATCCAAGGGTGGATTGGGAGCCTTTTTGTAAGTCAGGGAGATTTCTGACTGAGCTGCTGTTTGGGGGTTTCAGAGCAGCTTCTCCTGGACTCAGAACACTCTACTGGGCTGGGTGAGACTGGCATGGAGCTGGGGGACACAGACCCTCAGGGACCAGGCTGTGGGCCCTGGCACTGCCTTGGGCCAGTGGGAGCTGCATTTCAGAGCAGTGGCAGTGAGGGGGGATGCACAAGGACAGTCCTGGGGGCTGGGACTGGGGCACCCTCTGTCCTGGGCTTGTTCTTCCCCATGTGAGTCCCTGCAGTGGACTGGAGTCATCACATTTATATTCACCTGAACTGAAACTCAGCTCACTTGAGCTCATGGAATACAGATTGGAAAAGCAGATTAAAATCATGGTTGGGATTCAGTTGGATATAGTTTATCATCATTTTATGCTGCCTCAGGACACAGACAGTGCATGTGCTTGGCTGTAGTTCCAGATGAGGGGACAACTCTGTGAATTTTGATCTCAGAATCAGAAGAATTTACTGCTTATTTTTATTTATTTTAACCCCAGCGTTAAATGTTCAATTGGTTAAGAAAAACTTTTTAATGAATTACAGCATAGCTCACATTCCTTCATGGAAGATTTCCTTTCTAGTACATTTCTCTCTCCATAACATTTCATTTCCATCAGGATTTGAGAAA
>VZUH01004664.1:84921-101346 GCA_013401175.1 Xiphorhynchus elegans
CATGGCCCACAAGTTCAGTGATGTTTTTATGGTAGGAATTTTAGACTGAATGCTGAGGGCTATTGGAGCTCATCAAGCTTGTCATGCCACAAGTGCATGTGAAAGCCCAGTGTTGAGTAGTGATCCCAAAAGGGAACTCCTGGGGTGCAGCAGGAGCAGCTTTTCATGGTCCTGCAGAGGTTTTTCTTCATCCTTTGCAGCGTTACCTTTAGTCACACAAAGAGGCATCACTGAAAAACTGGAGGTGATGATGTTACCTCAGACTGAGGACTGCAAACCCATTACTGCCTACCTTGAAATGCCAGCTTTTCACACTGAATTTCCATGTCTGTTTTTATATCACTTTTTAACTGAGATATTTATCTGTCATAATGTGGCATCTGCAGTCCAGACAAGAGCGGCAGCAACTTAATATTTGGGTTGGCAGCTAGTTTGGTTTTGCTTTATCTAGGAAATATTCAACATGCTGGGAACTCTGTATTCCAAAAAAACAGTAAGAGGACTTGTATATAATTTGTAGGATTAGAAATTTTAGGCTGATGCTAAGCTATACTGGAAATTATACATATATATATGTGTGTGTGTACATATATATATATACACACACACAGAACCTGATCTAGTGGAAGGTGTCCCTGCCCATGGCAGGGGTTTGGAATTACATGGTCTTTAAGATCCCTTCCAACCCAAACAATTCTGTGATTTTTATATATATTATATATATATCTATAAAAACAATGAAGCATTAGGGATATTGTGGAATCTGAAGGTCTGAATTGCAGCCTGCTGATCTAAGCTGGTTCACAGCAGTGACTTGACCTTTGTTACTCTGGGAGGGTGGGGGACTATCTGTGTTTCTCCTAACATGTATCTCTGGAGTTTGAAGGGAGCAGTCTCTTCTTTGAATGCTGATGGACACTTGATGGACCCAGAGCACTGCTCAGTGTTTTAAAGCCTGCAGAGATGCTCTTTCTGTATAATAAATGCAGATTGTGGATGGTCCTCTCAGGTGTCCAGCCTAAGCAAAGGAAAAATCATTGAGGACATTCCATTCTTTTTAGGTTCTTAAAGTGCTTTTGTTTTTGTGGAATCCGAGTGCATTCCTGTGGTTGTGATTGAACTGTCATCTCTGCAACAGATTGTTAATCCATTCCCTTCCTTCCCTCTGAAGGAAATTGGACTTTTAAATCATGGTTGGGTTTTCCTGTGCTGTGCTGTGCTCTGAGCTGCTGTGTGACAGAGCAGATACAGCAGAGCTGCTGAGGGACACCTCATTTTGTCTCCTCCTGTGGACAGGACACAATCCTGGCAGAATTGCTTCAGATCCACAAGGAGCACATCGTTGGGTATCATGAACATGATTCACTCCTGGACCACAAGGAGGAAGAGGAACTCACTGAGGAAGAAAGGAAGGCAGCCTGGGCAGAGTATGAAGCAGAGAAGAAGGTAAAGCTGTCTGATCAGGTTTATGTCTACAAAAATAACCTTTCTAGGCCTAGAGTACCAATTACCAACTTCAGTTTGTCTTGGGGAAATAAAATTTTCTTAGAGGCCAAGAAATGAATATATAAAGGAAACTTGGACACACCCAAAGAGGACATAACATGTCATTTTTGCTCTTTTGCTGCTGGTCCTTTCTGTGTAGTTTCTTAATAACTTTTAAATGAAAATAACATTTACACATACATCTTTTTTCTGTTTTATAATAAACCTCGGCTGGTGTCCTGTGTAATACCTCTGTCACCATCTGAGGGTGTCCCTGCAAGGAGGTCTGTGTAGTATTCACACTAACAACACCTAGAACAATAGTTAACCATGAGCATAATACAACAGAAATCAGCAAAATTACAACAGGGTGGGACATTAGACCTGGAATCCCGTTGTGTTGGTGCCCCCCAGGGATGTTCTCCATCTCTCTCCCCTCTTTCCAGGACCTGGTGATGAGGGTTCTGTGTCCATTGTTTGGGATGTTCAGCAGTTGGCTCTGATTTCTCTGTGTAGTTGTTGGAGAAGGTGATGAATTATCAGAGTTACTAAATTATAATTGCATTTTGTGTTTTTAAGGGCATGACTATGCGTTTCAACATGCCAGCTGGGACCAACGTGATCCCCACCAATTTCAACTCTCAAACATATATTCCCTACAATTTGGGTGCTCTGTCAGCAATGAGTAACCAGCAGCTGGAGGTGAGTAGCACAGCATCTCTGTGTTGCTGTAGGTGGGCAGGGGGTTTCTGGCACAAATTAGGCATCATGTCAGGCTCAAATATGTCCACCTTTATGGAATTGCATCCTATTTTTGACACTGTTTTGTGTGTGTGTAGCCATATTGAAGTCTGACTTGCATGCACACAGACCTGGGGAGTGTGGCAGGATTCTGGAACATCACCTGCATCCTTTGCAGACATGAATTACCACCTCTGAAACCAAACCACCAAGGCTGTATGGCAGACACTGTCCCTGGGGAGCAGTGCAGCACTCCTGTGCTGGGGACAGAAAGGGCTTTTATAAATACTGTCTAGAAATTGCCAGATCTGTGTGTGCTGTTCAGCTGCTCTGTGCTGGAGGTCAGGCTGGGGGAGCTCAGACTCACTGACTTGTGCACTTGAAAGGAAAAAGTAATTGAAGTCTAGATATGTACAGGGAAAAGATGAAGAGCTTAGGAAATGTTGGCAAAGAAATGTGTTCTCTGTGCTTTATAGTTGAATTTCTGGTGTTTTCTCAGGACCTTATTAATCAAGGAAGAGAGAAGGTTGTGGAAGCAACCAACAGTGTGGCTGCAGCAAGAATTCAGCCCCTTGAAGACATCATTTCAACCATAGTAAGTGGAATAGTTAACCCTGGCTTTAGATCAGGAGTGGAAAACATTGAGTGTTATCAGACAAAAATGTTGCTGCTGCATGTGCTAATTAATTGCACTGTTGATGAATATAATTTCCAGTTTGCATTGACCTTTATCCCTGCAGCTTCAGTAACCCCTAGTGGTGTCTGGCTGACAGAGCTGTAGAGGACTAGCAGTTTAGAGCCATTCTGAGAATGCTGGTTTTCTATAAATGAGAATAACAATTATGGGCAAGTATTATTTAATCTTGGGGACTGCCACGTTTCTCCCTTGCTCCCAGTAACCCAGGGGTGTCTTACCTTAATTAGGAGCTGGAAGAACTGGTAAGTCCCAGTTCTGGTTCTGGTGAGGTGCAGCTTTGCACTGACTGGCAGTTGGGCCTGTTTAACTCTTGATGCAAGACTTGAGTTACCATCAGGCTTCTGTTGAAAGCACCAGTGCCAAGAAGGTTTTGGTTTCCTTTGCTTTTCAGTGGAAAGAAAACATGACCCTGACAGAGAGCCAAGTGCAGGCCCTGGCACTGAACAGGCAGGCGAGCCAGGAGCTGGACATGAAGCGCCGAGAAGCCATTTACAACGACGTCCTTGGGAAGCAGCAGATGGTAACACGTGTTCCCTTTCTGTGTCTGCTGCCACGTGGGAATGGGGGTGTGGGGGGTGTTCACTCAGCAGCCCCAAGGCCGTGTTTGGGGGCAGAGACATCACTGCCAGGAGGGGTTGCAGCAGGGCAGGGCTGTGGTGCAGGGGCTGTGCTGGAGGGGTTGCAGTGGGGCAGGGGCTGTGCTGCAGGGGCTGTGCTGGAGGGGCTGTGCTGGAGGGCTCTGCTCGGCCTCGGCCAGGGAGGCTCCGGGAGAGGCTCAGGGAAAACAATACTCACCAGGTTTCTGAGCTGGAGTTGCTTTGCTGGAAGGTCATGAGGCTTAAAGAGAAATCTGATTCCCAGAGCTCAGACAGCCACTTACGAAACACATCTTAGAAAGTGTTGGTAATGTTGTTTTAGCTTAAAATTACTTTGCAGAATCTGAAAGTGGCCCAGATGATGTCAGTGGGAAGAGTTTTCTCTCAGGCAAACAAACACTGACAGTCCACATGTGGGACTTTCAAAGGGAAGATAAATAGTACCTGACAAATGATGTTGTAACTTATACCTGGGAATAATTTCAGTGTAGTGCCTGTTGCCATGGCAACTCACCTAAATGCTGCCTGCAATACAATAGCCAAGTCATGGGAGAACTGAGCCCTAAACGGTGTTACTAAATGGTTTCTCCAGTAATGAGCTTGTGAATGCCATCACATTAGGGATGGTGATAACAATGGGGCTTTTTCCCCCATCCATGCTGTCCCTAACAAATTGATTTTAACTCTGAACCTGATACTTGGAGCACTGAGAGGGTCGTGCACTCACCCAGCTCTGCTTTCCCCCCACAGCTGATCAGTTGTGTGCAGAGGATCCTGATGAACAGGAGGCTGCAGCAGCAGTACAACCAGCAGCAGCAGCAGCAGATGTCCTACCAGCAGGCAGCCATGGGCCACCTCATCATGCCAAAGCCTCCCAATCTAATCATGAATCCTCCCGGCTTCCAGTCCATAGATGTGAGAGGAATGTATCAGTCAGTGTCTGGGGGGATGCAGCCACCACCCCTGCAACGAGCACCACCCCCAATGAGAGGCAAAAATCCAGGGCCTTCCCAAGGGAAATCAATGTGATTTTGCACTAAAAGCCTAAAGGATTGTTAAAATCAGAGAAAGAACTTTTTATTTTTTTAGGAATCAATGGCCTAACAGAACTCAACTGTAAAAAAAAAAAAAAGAAAAAAAAAGCATAGTTTGGTTGCTCCCCTTAAATGCCATGTTCCATAATAGTGTTTCAGCTTTGTTTAAATAGGACATGATGTTTTCCCTGTTGTCAGTGATGTTGCCTAGAATCTTCTTACATATGTTGAGTACAGGAGATAACAAGTTGTTTTCAGTGAAAACAAGTCCTCCCGTTACAGTAGCATCTCCACAGGTTTCCTGTCTAAACTCCTACGCTTGCTTTCCAGGGCTGCCAAGCTTTGGGAAGCTCAGGAAGGACTGCAGGTCTGTCTGTTCAGTCTGGCATATGTGAGTTGTAAACAGCTGAGTTCTTGATTAGAGTTGATTCCTCAAATTATGGAATACTTTTCTGCTTACCCATTTCTTTCTATGAGTGGGAATGTTAAAACAGAAACAGTCCAGTTTCCTTCTGCCTGAGGTCTGGACTTGTGTAGATCATCTGTGCTGAGTGAAACAGGAACTGAAAATACTCTCTGAAACAGAATTGAGTGCAATATTCGTAGTTACTACTGCTCTGAAGCTTGAGAGCCACAGAGACACTGTGCATCCAGCCTTAAACGTGCCTGGGGAGGGCTGCCCTTCCCTGGCCTTCTGCCATTTCTGATTTTCAGTTCCATGTGATGGAAGAGCAGCCGATGGTCTGGGAGTGGGAGGTATTTTTCCTTCACACACTCATTTCCTTGCTGCAGAGTCCAGCACAAAGCACATCTCTGGTCCCATCCTGGTGCTGGTGCTCCTGTCTCTCCCCATTGCGGGCAATGGGAGACAGGCCATCGACAGCCAGGTCTGTGTCTGGGGTACAGCAGTGATGGTGGCCACGGGCAGACCCTGGTGGAGAAACCCCTCTGAGGTGGCAGAACCTCTGCCCTTTGGAAACCAATAGACAAAGTGCTGCAGCGACTGCCAGAGCTGCCAGAACCTTGAAAGTACTTTATTCACAGAGTTTGGGTTATGCACTCCTCCCCATCCCTTTGGTTGTGTGAACACACGAATTTGGACACAAGGAGCTTGGGTTTTTTGGTTCTGTTTTGGTTTGCCTTTTTTTAATGTAGGCCAGAGATAAGTTTCTGGTTTCTTCTATATCATTAACACTCTCTTTACCCACACTTGTTGTGCTTGTGAGGATCTAATTAAATACAAATAGTATTTCTTTGACTAGAGTTTGGTTGCTTCTTACCTCCTCCTAAAAAGAAGGTTGATGGTCTGGGGGTGACAGTCAGTGGCAGGGACATTGAGGCAATGGTGTCTGGACGACAGAGGATCTGGAGATGGTGGATGGATGGATGGAGGTGTCGCCCCAGGCAGTGCTGGACTCTTCTGACTTGCTGCCATGAACTGAACTGCTTTGGGTTTCTGGGAAGTTTCCTGCAGGAGTTTGAGTTCTTGCCCCGAATGGACAAGGGGGTTTTGCATCTCAGTGTGCAGCTCTTTCCTGATGTTCTGGTCTGTGGTTGACACGTGGTGTGTGACGTGGACAGAGCTTGGTTGCTCTGGTGCAAACCCAGCTGAGAAGCTGCTGTCTTGGACCCTTTGATTACAAGGTCCTACAAAAGCCCCTCAGTGTGTTCTTGTGCTTTGCCAGCCCTGCAATTGACTCTGCTCTGGGGGGAGGGAGCACAAAGAGCCGTGTCTGCACTGGGAGAAACAACCCGAGAGGCTTTGGGACAAACCTTTGAAGGCAAATGAACTCTGGGCAACTCTCACGGAGACCCCTCCGTGGTGTGAATAAGAGAAGTACTTTCTACCAAACCTGGGAATGTTAAATGGAGTTTTACAGTAACTCAAAGACTTAAATGTAGAAGTTTTAGGCAACATTGAAAGGCACATTTTATTTCATTCTGGACAAACCCATGGATAACAGAAGACTAATGCATAAGGAGGAATCTGAGATGAGCATTGAAATGAAACCTGGACCACTTTGCGTACGTTTCTCACTCGACATTTTAGCTGCATAACAATGTGCTTTGAGTATAACATCAGGCTTTAACCAGTACTTAAAGACAGAACATACATCAGTAAGATAATAAAAGGCTCATTTTTATATTTGTTTTAGATGTTTTAACTAGATAAAATGGCTTAAGATGACGAATAAAAATGTTGCTTGTAATACAGTTTTGCCTGCTAAATTATCCACATTTTGTAACCTGTTTATTCCTTTGGATGTAAAGCGTTTTTGCTTAGTATCGTGATATTGTATATGTTTTGTCCCAGTTGTATAGTAATGTTTCAGTCCATCAACCAGCTTTGGCTGCTGAAATCATACAGCTGTGAAGACTTGCCTTTGTTTCTATTAGATGGCTTTTCAGTTCTGTATTAAATATCTTAAGTACTATAGAAAAGGTGTCCCCTCTTCCTATAAGGCTGTTTTGTAATATATATAAGGACTGGAAATGTGTTTTTAAAGAGAAGAAGCATTCAAGTATGACGATATACTATCTGTGTTTTCACCATTCAAAGTGCTGTTTTAGTAGTTGAAACTTAAACTATTTAATATCTCATTTAATAAAGTGACCAAAATACATCAACGTGCCTTGTGCTACATTCACAACCCGGTGTTCCCTCCGAGGGATTCAACCTGAGGATGTGTCTTTGGACATCTGTGCTGTGAGTTTAAGCTCTGACCTTTTTCTACAGCAACAGAGGTAGGCATTGATTTCATTTAGGGAAAATAGTTGGGGTCCAGATTGTCAAATTATATTAATTAACAGCAGCTTCTGCCAGTGTCTGAAGAAGTGAGTTAACACCCAGCAGTGAGATGGTCGAGTAAGGTGCAGTTCTGCTTAGTCAAATCAGAATATCCTACTGCCATATTTTAACCTCATAATTGTACTTCTCCCTGCCTTAGTTATTAAATTCCACCTGTTGGGAAAAAACCCGTTTCCTATGCAAAAGAATGGTGTGATGATTGTGTTTTAACTCTGCCCCACGCCTGTTCCCTGGGCCTGGGGGGTTTCCTGTGGCCCTGAGGGGCAGCTTGGGGGGCAGCTGGTCGGGTGGGAGCTGGGTGGGAACCACCAGGTTGTGCTCTGAGGGGCCCTGTGGGCACTGCACTGGGCACAGCACGTGTGTAAATACCCTGTGGCCTCCAGCTTGGCTCTGCTGCTGGAGGGGGCTGGCTGGGGGCTGTCCCTGTCAGGCTGGGGGTGTCCTGGGGACGGTCCCTGCCCAGAACAGCCCAGGGAGCTGCTCCAACACTGTCAGCACCGTGGTGTGTCCTGTGCTGGGTGCCCACCCTCCTTGGGCTTTGTCTTCACCTTAAAAGCAGAACCACTCTGCACAGAGAAAATAAAATTGAATTCATCAGTTCAAGCAAAATAATAGTTTTGAAGTTGGATAAATTTTCAATGTTTATGGAAAGCCAAATGTCCTAAACATTCCCAGCTGGAGGAGGATGGAAAATGGTGGTGTTGCATCACCAGCCGTGTAGTCCCAGGGCAGCTGAACCTCCCAGCCCTGCTCAGGTGGTGAATAACCCCCTTGTCCCCTCTGTGCTGCAGGACACACCCCGGAGCTGTGGCACCTGCAGGATCCAAGCCCAGCCTGGCAGGGAGAGCTGTGTTGCTGCGGAGGGTCTGGAGGAGCTCCTGGTCTGTGCAGGTGGGATGGGTGGATCACCCGGGTGTGACCACGGGGAAGGGCTGGTGGTCATCCAGTCCCAGCTCCTGCTTTCGCCAGGAGTGAGTGGCTTGGGGGTGACGGGAGGAGGGTGTTGGGAAGGGGCTGTGGCTGAGGTGGGGACGCTGCCCTGGGGAAGGACAGGGGTCAGGGAAGTGGAGTCACCCCTCAGGTTCTGAACTCGGCCACTTCCAAGGGCTGATCTCAAACCCCACCCTGGGTTGGGGGCAGTGACTGGTGTGCACGAGAAGTGCCTGAGGTGGAGCCTGAGACAGTCACTGGTCCCGGGGTGCTGCTCAGAGGCTGCTCCAGGGACAGCAGCTGCTGCTCTGGGTCAGTGGCACAGAGGGTGTTGCCCATTCCGGGGGTCTCACCGGTGCCCACGAGCAGCAGGGAGGGCAGGGGGCTGATCTGCCCCACTCGCTCACGGGCATCGTGGTGCCAAATCCCTCCCGGTGCAGTGAGGGCAGAGCCCCAGACTGCTCGGTGGATTTGGCTTTGCAGGGCTCCTGCTCAAACCCAGCACAGGTACCAGATGACACCTGTGGTATTTTCCATGGCGAGAATTTAAGAGCTCTAAAGCTGTTACTTGCTTTGGGAAAAAAACAATTAAATCAATAACAAATGCTGTCCCAAGGGGTGCAGATGTCCTTTCTCTCCATCCACAGGAATTTCAGCCCTTCTCCTTCAGGAATGCTCCCTCCCCAAGTGTCCTTTCAGGGACATCTCAGCCCTGGTCCAGCAGCTGTGGTGCATCTCTCTGGAGGTACAGCCAGGTGGGACAGCACCAGGAAGGGCCCCTTCCCTGCCTTCCAGCACTGAGTTTCTGGACTCCTCCTGCACCTTTGGGCTCTCCACTGCTCCTTCCACAGGAGGTAAGTCTTTGGGCCTTCCTCTGCTTTTCATCCTTGGAGAAAGGAGCCCTGACCACACATCCCACCCAGGAGAGCTCCCTGAGGGGTGTGTTGCCACTTGTGGGGCTGTGCCCACATCCCTCCCTGTACCAGGGCCAGGCCCTGTTGCTGTGCTTGGCTCCACGCTGGCCTCGGGCCCCCCATTTCTGCACCCTCCACAGTGACACTCCAGCACTGTCTGTGCCAGCCTCCCTCCTGCTCCATGCAGTGTCCTGGGATAATGTTTTCCACAGAGTGTGCCCACCCCTCTGGGGTGGGAGGAGAAGGGTTGGATGCCTTTTGTCCCGTTTGCCGTGGTGTTTTCAGACCTGCAGCCTTTGTGTGTAGAACAGCACAGGGGGTGGGGGCACCGTGGGGTCTCTGGGGAGCTGCACCAGCCTTTGCTGTCCCTCTGGGAGAAGCTTTCCCACTGGCTGTTGGGACTTTGAATCCCATGGAAACCAGAGGAACAGAGATCCCAGATGAGTGCTGCCATTTCCTTTTGCCAGTTCAGGAGCAGAGACACCTGGGCCGAGGCTCGCTGTGCTGCAGGATCCGTGTGCCAGCCCGGGAGCACCTCCAAGGGGCAGTCGGTGTGCCCAGGTGGGGGAACAGCCCCCCCTCTGCAGGGATGGCATGGGATGGGAGGGGACAGGGAGGGGAGCGTGTCCACATGAACACCCCACACATCCCTGGCTGCTCCCACAGCACTCCAAACACTCCCAGCTCTGTTTTGTTGGACCAGCACTGAACCCAGTACATTCCTGGGAAAGAACCATTTGGGTGGGATTTAGCAATGCTGAATTCCCCATTTAAGAGATGCCCCATATGGGAGATTACACCAACCTTTACCGAGGAGTTTCCTGTAAATTCTTTGTGGCTTTTGCTTTTTTTAAGTACCAGTTTTTTGAACCCAGATGGCAAAAAGGCACTTTGCAGCATCCCTGGCCCCTCTGTTGTGGCAGGAGTTGGGTATCAGATGAACCAGTCCAACACTGCACCCAGAGGCCACAGCATCTCCCTGCTGAGGTGGTGAAAAATGTACTTGGCATTGCTGAGATCAGGTCTTGACCTTCATTTTGAAAAGGAGCAGGATCCCAACCATTGGATTTATCTTCAAGGCCTCAATGGAGGGAGACAGGACCATCCTGGGGGGCAGAGGGATTTCCCTTCACGCAGGGAGAGGTCAGAAGTGCACCTGAGGACAGTCTGGTGAGGACCATGCTCCCGGCATGGCGGCTGGGGATGGGATGTTTCAGCAGTGACTCAGAGGAAGAAGTTAAATAAACACTTTTTATTTCAAACATGGGATTAAATTCCTTCATGTCTGGATCATTGAAGGTAAAGCTCCCATAATCTCCTCGTTGCCATCCCCAGCCTGTTGTCTGGTGGCTGCTGGACCTGCTGGGACAGCGAAGGGACACGGGAGGTGGCAGAGAGGGCCAGAGACAGCTGGGAGGAGAGCTGGGCACCAGCTGCCACTCCCCACACTGGTGCAGCTCGTGAAGAACCTGGTGTGGATCATCCCTAGGTCAGTGAAATTGTCCTGGGAATTCACAGGCTGAAGCTGAAGGAGCTGAGGTGTTGCCTTGACTGTTCTGCGAGGAGGAGGTTGAGAAGCAATCCCATGAACCAAGCAGTTGTGATGAGCAAAACCCCCACCCAAAGCCACCACAGCCGGTTTTGTTCAGATTTTTGCACCTTCCACTCAACCCCCACTTTGAGGCCCTGTTTGATTCCAGCTCCTCCACGCTGCCAAGTGGCTCTGCCACTGCTCCCACCTCGTGCAGAAATCCCTCTGCTGATCACCGGGGACAGAACACAGCCAGGGATCGTTCCTGGATCACTGCCCTCAGTTCCATGACAGATGGGTGGCACAGGTGTCACTCAGGGCTCAGGTGCCACCCTTGAACATCCAGGTGCTGCCTGCAGGGATGATCCTCATCCACAGGAATTCCTTAAAAATGAGGGGGTTTCAAATTGCTGTTGTTGCTTTCTGCTTTTTCTTCTTCCCTGATTTTCCGTGGTGCTCAGGTGAGTCTCCTGAGAGGCGTGGTGCTCTCACTGTGGCAGGGGCGGGTCCATCCGAAATGCAGCAGATGCTCCAAATGTTTCCCCTTCTGGTTGTGAACAGGACAGTAAATCCACAGGCACGCCCCGAGGTGACTCAGGTGCTTCCCAGGCTCCTGGAATTGGATGGCATCCTTCTGCAGGCTTGGTGATTGATCTTAACCAACCAAAGCCCTTTTAGAGGCGGTTTTAATGTTCATATCGAAGGGGAAATACTGGGTTAATTGTTGAAAAGAGCCAAAAAAATGGGCTAGCAAGAAATCTACAATATAAAGACAATTTTATTGCCAATAAGCTCTTAAAACTCTTTTTTTTCCCCCTGTTTCAGTAGGACCTTATTCTTCCTGATGAAAATCCGGTCATAGCATCTCTCATTAAAAATAAAATTATTTTGAAATAAATAAATATATAAAATAAATATCATATACATTTTATAAATAGTTTTGTCCTTATGCACAGTATCCATGCTTACATCTGAATAGTGTTCCTTGCCCCGTGCTGACCCCAACAGCAGGAAGGACTCCACACATCAGGACCAGTCCATGGAACATCATCCATGGAGCATCATCCCGGGCTGCTTTAGCAGGGCACCACTTGCAGGGCTCTTCCTTGGCAGGGAACTGTCCCAGCTCAGCAGCAGCGTCTGCAGCAGTTCTGTGATCTTTTGGTTTCTTTCCTTCTCTTCATTTTTAGGTTGGTTTGGGGTTTTTTTGCCTCCCCTCCCCATCAGGTTTGCTCACCTGCTCATTCCTTTAAGCAACCAGAACATTGAATATTCAGCCTCTTGTGTAGCAACCGGGTAAAGAAAGTGAATGCAAATGAAGGATTAAATGTAGGGTCCCCTCCCTTGCCCTACCCCGCCCCATAAACAAGCCAGGTTCGATATACGCTGGGAACCAGGAGGAACAGCAGTGTCTGAATTCAAGGTAAGTGCTTCCCTAGGTCAGCTACACTTACAGGAACGATGGAATGACTATTAATGGAGCGCTCTGGCAGAAAGCTTGGCAGCCCAAGTATGTACACTGAGGGGCGGCTGCAGGAACCATCACCTGTAGTGGAAGAGGTCTCTGTACATGGCAGGGATTTTGGCAGGGTCCACAGGCCGGGGTAAAAAGTGGGTGAATTTCTGGTGTCTCTTAGTCCTGTAGCCCTCGCGGGGGGAGCCGTCCTTGTTGAGGGCCACGTAGAAGTGGCGCTCCGAGTCGGGGTGCTTGTAGAGCGTCGAGGCGTACGTGTTGTACCAGTTCTCCTCGAACTGCTCGCGGAACACACACTCCCGGCTCAGCTTCTTCTGCAGGGGCAGTGGTGGGGGGGAACAAAGAGACACTGTGTCAAGAATTTAAGAGAGAAAAGGTTTTCCCCCTTCCTCACTTTGTTTTTCTGTGATTTTCCCAGCTGCCTTCTCCTGGCCCCCCTGAGGATGAGGACTGTGCTGCTGGGGATGTTCCCCCGAGTGGGAACTGGAAAGGGGCACCAAAGACCACTGGAGTTGGAGGAGAAAGGAGACAAGAGGAGGAGGAGAAGGAGGGTGCATGTTTTGTGAAGGTGCCCATAAATAAATCAAATAGGGCCACATCAAAGCTGTAAACCTGCCAGGCAGGTCCCTGTGCTGGGGTGGGGGTTTGGAGCTTGCTGGGGTGGCCGTGCTGCCAGGCAGAGACACATCCTGTGCAGGGGCTGCCACCTCCCCCTGCAGCAGCCCCTTCCGAGCTACCACACAGCCCAAAAACCTCCTCGTGGGTGAGAAAGCAGCAGGCAGTGTACCTGAGGGGCCTACCCAGGAAAACAGGAGCAAGCACTGCTGTGGAAGGTCAGGGCACGGGTCTGTGCAGTGCAAATAGCAATGGAAACATTGCTGGGTGTTTCATCTCCTGGTGGGCTGGTGAGCTCTGCTGGGAGGCCATAACAAGACCCAGAGGGGTGGGAAGCAGTGCCCGAGGACACCAGACCCCAGGGCAGATGCAGGGTGGCAATGGGGGATGTGCCAGCCCAAGGCTGGGATGGGGGGTCGGGTGGCACCGATGTCACCACAGCCCTGCCAGCAGGGGCTGGCAGCAGCAGCTGTTTGACAAGGCATTTCTAGTTTGTGCCCCATGCTCCTTCCCCTCCTCCTATCTCCTCGTGCCAGCTACAGGGATGTGCCCAGCTACAGGGGAGTGGGTCTGTGTCCCCTGCCCCACAAGGACATGGGGGTGGCTTGGCCAGAGATTGCAGAGGGACCAGGCATCCTGTCCCACCCAACAGGGATACTGCCAGGGGGATATGGGAGCCCTTCTGGATGAAGGGCAGGCTGCAAATGGAAGGTGCTATGGTATTACACACACTGTACTACGTTGTAAACTATCTGGGCAGGGAATGCGTCCTATCAGTGGCACATGGAGTGCTCAGTAAATGTTACTGCCTGCAGTAGATGTTTTGTAATATGATCCAGGAGCTCACCTGTGCTCAGAACCTGTTTTCAATGTTTTGCTGCTAATTAAATAAACCCTGAGGTGAGTTGTGAACCCTCCAAAAGCCCTATGCCACAGCCCTGGCCATTTGAGACCCAGGAACCATGGGCTTCTCTTCCCAGATCTGTCAATAAATACAGACTGGTTTTCCCCCTCCCCTCGGGTGCCATCTGTTTGGAATCTGTTGGAACCTGAGGACTGGCTGAGCTCGTGTGCTGCTGCTTTGCCCCCATTCACCCAAGCTTTGCTGGGCATTCGAGTACAGTGTTTGTGGAAAATGTTTGGTGAGTCCAGGGCGACTCTGCAAGGTGTGATTTCTCCCTTTCCAAGTGCCCCCTGAACCTGACACCACGAGGTGCTGCCCGTGCCTTCTGCTGCCTCGGGTATCTGTGGCATTTCAGAGAGCCTTGGGAAGCTCTGCAGAAAGGTTGGCACGAGGGTGACAGGGACAGGCTGTGTGTCCCGAGGGGACTCCACGTGTCGCTGCGGGGATGGCTGGCTCTGGCTGGATCAACACACGGATCAGGCAAAATTGGCAGAGAGGGAAATAATAAACTTGCTGAAAATTTTAAAATACCGCTGTACTGTGATGTCCCAAAATACCATTGTAATGCTAATGCTGTTGTCAGGCTGTTTTATGGACCTTTAATTAAGAACACTGTAGTGGCTTTCGAGTTCGGAAAGCCATCATTGTACAACCCACGTGTCCCAGATTTTAAAAGTCCAGGGTTATTTGGGGACCTGGCTCGTGACTCTGGCACAGTCTGGAGCAGCAGTGTGACTGTGTCCCTGCAGTGTCCAGTCAGGGTGCTGCCTGGTGCACAGGATCCCAGAAGGGTTTGGGTTGGAAGGGACCTTAAAGATCATCTCATTCCAACCCCCTGCCATGGGCAGGGACAGTTCCCAAGATTATGTCTTCAGGTCAATTCCGTTTCCAGATTCAGTGCTGTAAAATGTTACCCTATTTTTGTTTCTGTGTTGTAACATGAACACAGGCTGTAGAATTTAATTAACCCATCATGAAACTCGATTCACAAACAGAGCTGCAGGGTTTGAAGGCAAAGGGGGACCTCATGTCCTTTCCAGAAGCACAAGTGACAACTGTGACTCCAGGAGCTGCTGAGCAGCCTTGGGGTTTGACAGGAGAGGTGCTGAGCCAGCCCTGCTTTCTGAAGTGTGCTTCAGGTTTGTGTTTTACAGAATCCTGGTGCTTTTCATCTGTCATTTGTAATGTAGCCACTGTCTCTGCATTTAATGTCTGTTTAGGGTAGAAGTTATTACTGAAATGAGGTGGGAAAAGAATAGATATCAGTGCGTGCTGGTGTTTGATTATCAGAGAATCATGAAATGGTTTGGGTTGAAAGAGACTTTCAAGATCATCTTGTTCCACCCCCTGCCATGGGCAGGGGCACCTTCCACCAGCCCAGGGTGCTCCAAGCCCTGTCCAGCCTGGCCTTGGAGACTCCCAGGGATGGGGAGTCCACAGTCTCTGTGGGCAAATACCTCATATAAATATGAGCAATTGAAAGGGTCTGTGGCAGTCTCAGGTGGGAACGGGGGAAGGAAAAATGATGGAAATTTGTGACTGTGTGCTAAGCAAAGGTTTTCTGAAGGCTTCTCAGAGTACATGAGTTTAGAGTTTTTCGCTCTGAGATTGATCTGATTTGGTGAGGGGAGGTATGTGCCTTCTGCCTTGGCTTAAAATTGATTTCTTTTATTCCAGTTTATATTTACTATGATCTACCCTTAAAAATCAGTATCCTCACCCAGGGCAGTGCTAGGACCTAGGAAGGGACATTTTGAAAAATCACACACAGGTGATGGGTTGAATTAAAGGCCTTGGGGCACCTGAAGAAAAAGCATCAATGAAGTGCAGCAGCTACAGGAAAAGACACTTAGAATGGCTCTCTAGAGTGCAATTAAGTTTTCAAAATAGAAGTGATGCTTCTAGCTAACTAGAAATAACAATGTTGTATTGAACTGAGCTGAGTAGTTGGGAATTGAGTTAAATTAACCTGCAGGAAGAATCTCTGCTCAGCTGTTAAAACCTGGCATTTTGACTGCAAGTCATAACACTTAAGGAATTTACACTTGGGTTTTTTTGTCAAAACAGGGAAAACTGTAGTGTGAAAAGGACACTTCTAGGAAATTATGAGCAGCAGCCCTAAACTCCTGAAAGGAGTTGCAGAGAATGCTACAATAACACTCAGGCCCAAATTTCAGCTTCTGCTGGTTACAGTCGTAATACAAGGATAAAATCCGCAGAGAGGTGCAGACCCAGACCAGGCAGAGAATGCAACCCTTGTGCTACTGAGGCTGGGAAAACACAGAAGGATCTGCTGGTTTTATGGTAAATGTCCCCCTGCCTTTATCTGGCCATGGCCATGCTGTTCCCAAAGCCAAACCCTCAGGTGGCACCCCATCCCATGCTTATGTTGTATCAGCAGGGGGGGGTCTGTGGCAGCCCAGGGACCCTGGAGGCCCGTGACAAACAGCCCAGCCTGCAGGGCATGATCAGCACCCACTGGACTTACCGACCCATAGAGCTCCCCTCTCTCGTTCATGCCGAGGTAGAGTCCGGAGTCCACCCCACGGATGCTCACCAGCCCCACTGCCAGGCTGATGAACTCCAAAATCCCTGAAACAGAAGAGAACTGCAAATCAGAGGACAAAACCAACATCACGCCCCAGCAACAAACACAAACCAGCCTTTTCCAGTCTTTGCAAAGCTTCCTACAGAC